>CM031858.1:1554132-1625066 GCA_018697195.1 Certhia americana
CTTCCCTTCCCTGAACTTCCCTTTCCTTTATTCCCTGAACTTCCCTTTCTTGAACTTCCTTCTCTTTCTAGCACTCACACAATTTTCAGTTCTGTCTCTCATTTCCTATAAAATGGGGGCCAAATAATTAAACCCCAAGTTTTTCTCCAGACCCTGGTTCCAGCCTGTGCATTCACCCAGCTCCACTGGGAACCCCCATCCCTGAAACTGGTCACAAGAGCCCAGGAAAGAGAGACAAAGGGACACTGAAATTGTTCTGAGGTAACTTTTCAGCTGCAGGGCCTGAACCCAATGTTAGAAACTTTGCCCAGATCCCCAAATTTCCTTCTCTCAATAAGGGAGAAAAACCCCTTATTCTCTCAAAACCCCACATGTTTTTCCTTCCTTTTCTCCATCCCTGTTAACTTCAGCTCTGGAACTGGAAACAAATGGATCTGCATAATCAGGTCCTTTAACTCTCAAATCCTCTGGGTCTGTTTCTATAGATTCTCTGCAAGCAATGTTTTCTTCTCAAAAAACTAAGAGGGGAAAAAAACCTCAAGAAAACAAAAACAAAACAAAGAGAAAACAAAAAGAGCTAAAAACGGAAAAGAGCAGCTCCTGTCTCCAGTCCCAACACACAGGAGCACCCACAGAGGCTCTGATTTCAAAAGAAAAAGGTGCTGCTCCCTAAACTCACTCCTACCTTCTGCCACAACAGCCTCAGCCATTATTGAAGTGACATCAGGACAGTCCCCATGAGAAATCCTCCTTGTGCTCTCCTGGCTGCCTAAATAATCCTGCCTTCCCCAAAACCACAGGCACGGGGGGGCTCAGGAGCACCCTGAAGGGGGAACACAGCCTCCACTCAGCCACCCACCCAGGGAGGGTGTTCCTCCTGGCTCCAAAACCCTGCTCAGCCCTTCCACCCTCCCTGTCCGAGCCTCACAGACTCCCCAGGGTATCAGGGAACATTTCTGGGCTGAGGGAGCAAACCCAGGTCCTGTTTTTAGAACCAAGACATCAGCTGAGAGTCACTCACCCGAGAAATCTGTGCCATGGGAGCCTCTTCCCCTCTGTGTCCCACCCACAGGAGGTGGCCCAGCCTCAGAGCCTGAATTAATTTACCTGAATTAATTGATTTCTCTTTGGTATTTTGAAACATTGTTGTTCCAAATTGTGGAAGGAGCTGGAAAAGGAGCTCTGCAGGTGGCTGAGGGGCAATCAGTACTGAGATATGGTGGGTCCTTGAAGATCAGCGATGGATTGAAAAAAAACTTCAATGAAGTATGATAAAGAGGGTAGTCAATCACAGAAAAGAGGGAATTGTCCTGAATTCCCAGGAGAAGCCACACTTCCACACCCCTCAGTCCCTCTCCACAGTCTCCTAGAGGCACCCCAAGAGAAGAACAGAGCCCTGAGCTGCTCAGGTACCTGAATGGCCTTTGCAGAAATATCTTTGATGTTTCTTCTCTTCACAAGAACAGCTGGAAGTTCAAAGCATTTATCAAAAAGCCAAAAGAATTCCATCACAGTGTAGATCTATGTTAAAAAAGAAATAAAAATAACCAACAACCTTTAATAGGAGTTTCTGGGAAGGTTTAATCTAATTTTTCTTTCCCACTTGAAATCCCAAGGATGAACTATATCCTGCTGGTAAAGTGGCAAAATGCAGTGCTGAGTTTGGAAAAATCTTTCCTTGGAAAGAAAATCCTGCTGTGCAGGATCAGGGATTAGATGCCCTTGTGTAAGAAATTTCCTATCCTCCAAAAAGCTAGTACAGAAAAAGCCCACACAGATGTGTCCACAAGAGTGCTGGCAAAACAATTCCAGCTTTGGCCACCTTCGTCCTCTGGAGGGTTTAAACTCTTCATCTGAATTTCACATAACCATTTTCCAAGTTTTGGGTTCCCACTGCCTGGAAAAAAATTTTCAGCCAATCTGGAAGAAGGAACGATCCCAATAATTTTGCTGAGATGAAGACCTGCATCTCCCCCTCCAAAGGTGCAGAAATCAATGCTAAGCCTGAAACACCCAGCTCAGGTTTTATTCCAGTTTCAGATGTCCTGATCCCCCTGTCCAAGATCAGATCTTGGGCAAATATCAAGTCTTACTTTGTGTTGGAGTTCTCCCACTCCCACATGTCTCTCCCCTGAGAGAGAAGGCTTTTTCAGAAGTCCTTGTGAAGTAGAAAGTCCTTGTTAAGTAAAAAGACAAACTGGATTCTTGGCTGTTGTCGCTCTCCAGGTTGTTTATTATTTTCTGATCACCAATTTCTGCACACCAGGCTTTACACCAGCTTGGCCTGAGGGACAAAAGGCACCAAAAAGCCTCCAACACACAGAATCAAGGTTCTCTGGAAGAGAATTCATCCAATTATCACCAAGAATGGACATTATTTCTATTTTTCTACCAATAACCAACTAAATCTCTATTCATGTGACACTGTGGCAAATTGTGCCCAATGTTCCTGTGTCCCCAACACTGCAGAATGTGGAGGAGATGGAGAAGGAGGAAGAAGCCTGAAAACCACAAGGATCCTCCAGCTTGTCTCCATCTCCTTACCATGCTAACAAACCCAGAAATCTAAATTTGTCCCCCTGTGATAAATTACATATTATCTAATTTACATTCTTCAAAGTTCTGTTTGATCCCAGAGCCTGGGAAGCCCTTTGCATGGATGAAGGTTAAAAGCAGTGTTTGTCAGAGGGTTTGGATCCTTCAAAATATGCAGAGAAATATTCTCTAAATTCTGGATTCCAACACGTTGCATGGATTTATTTTGCTGCTGATGCAGAGGAAGGCTCAGTTTTTGACCCCAGGCTTTGCTTCAGTTTTGTTTTGCTTTGTTTAATGGCATCCCAAGCATCACCTGTTCAAATTCTGGACATTTATCCTGGCCAAGAAAGTTGTCCCAAATCTTTCCTTTTGCTAGAGGTAAACAGCTGGGCTGGTTTTCCCTCCTGGGGCACCTCTGCCTTATTTCTGTTGGGAATTAATCCACATTTTCATCTCCCACTGCCTGTTTTTGGGCAGATCGAAGAGCCTTTGAGCAGGCAGTGCTCATTCCCCAAGGCACCTTTTACACCATCCTTTGAAAAATCCACAAGTGCTTCCCAAAGGATGGTGATGGGAGGCTCTGAAGCAGAAAAAGGTGGGAGAGAGGAGGTGGTTTGGGGAATGGAGCCATCACCCCCAAGGACAATGACAATGTCATCATAGCTTGGCTTTGCAGGACACAGGGTCCAAGGCTCTGCTGGAGGGTCTCAGCTGAGTGTTCTCCTCCCTGCCCAGCCCAGCCAAGGGAAACTGCTCAAATTTTTGCCTCCAACCCTCATTCCTGGGCCTGGCTTCTCATTTCTGACCCCCAAAAAACACTTCCTAAAGGGATTCACTGTTTCCTTCCTGTTTTGCAGCCACTGTTTGCTGCTCTTCAGGCTGATCTACAATCGGTCACAGCAAAAGTCACTTGGTGGGCCTTGCACAAAGACAGGGCAGAAAAAAAATCCCCAGCCCATAAATAAATAAAAAAGGAAGTATAAAAGGCAAGGCTTTCTCAAAGCAATGGCTTGCAGCTAAGCATTTTCAGTCACCTCCACTGACCAGACAGGTTATTCGGAGTAATTCCAGCCCTGGAGATGACATTTGACATGACATGTACATGAGATGTATCATTTAGGTCACTGTGCTAAAGCACCAGACACCCCCTCCCTTCCTCCTCCTCCCCTCCTCTGTGGCCCTCAGGGAATCTCAGAGTTCAGAGTCTTTAAAGCTGAATTCCCTGCACAAGAGTTCAGCACCTTTCAACCTTTCTGGACCCATTACAGGAAGAAAACTGAGTGGAAGGAGTGTGGAGGGCAGGAGGGAGGGTCGCGGGTTGTTTCAAGGCAGGTTATTTACAGGCAGGTTAGGAAGCTGAAAAGAGGCTTTTTGCATTGGTTGGAAGGGAGATAAAAGGCCCTGGAATGGTTCATTTCATGGCCAGTGGCAGAGCACAGGCTTCTCCTAAAAGCCTTATAAATGCACCTTTAATTCTGCAATAATCCCTGAATAATTGAGAGAAAAAGGTAACAGAGTGTGATACCACCACAGGACAATGAATTAAAATTAAGAATAAAGACATTGGGGGGAAAAAGCAGCACAGTCTATCCAGCCAGGATCAACTGGTTCACCTTTGGGGACAGTTTGTACCATTTGGTCTGCCACTGAAGAGCAGTTTGGGATGGGAGGTGCTGGTTGAGCCTCACACAAAGCCATGTGCATGATCAGATTGATGCCTTCTGGAGGCTGACCTGGAACAGAGACTAGACAGGGTAAAAAGATAAAACAGGGATTTATTAAAAGGTCTCAGTGGATGCTCTTGGGCTGCATGAGAGTCCAGATGGAGAACATCCAAGATTCACCTGGAAGTGGTCTCAAAATGGGCAACAGGGTCATGAGGTATCACATTTTTATAAGTTCTGGTCCATCAGCATATTAGAATCAATTGTCCAACCACAGCTTCAGGTTATGAAGCTCCATCCTACTCGTTTTTGCTCTTCGCTTCACTGTTGGTTTCCTTCTTGAGCCTGAAAGTTGTCCTGGGTATCAAACTAGAGAAGGAATTGTTTTGTCTCCCTACTCTGTAAAGAGAGCTCAGTAGCACTGAATATAAACCCCAAAACTACTCACCAAAACAGCACAGAGTCTAAATATAATAGCCAAAACATAAGGCATCAAGATCAGCTCCTCCTACCAGAGCCTGCCCTAGGAGAATCACCCACCCATGAAAATCCACTGGGATTCATATTTATTTTCTGTCCCTGCACATGTTTATGTAATTCTCTAAACCTCCCAGCTTGGAGGAATGGATAAAACTATCAATATATGAAGGATACAGCCCTGAGTGGGATCAATTCACTTCCCACACAGGGATTCATTAGGTGGAATTCATTTTGGTAGAATTCAAAATGGTAGAATTTTGAGCATCCCTGGAGATGTTCAAAAATCGTGTGGGTGTGGCACCTGTGGACATGGTTTAGTAGCGGGTTAACAATTGGATTTGATGATCTTAGAGGCCTTTTCCAACCTTAGCAATTCCATGAGTCCATGAAATAGGAACAGTTCAGAAGCTGCAGGGAGGCAGATGGGACACTGTGATGGACAAACGTTCCCTTGTCCCACCAGGAAAAATTTTCCAGGTCCATCTGTGGTTACAATTCCAAGGAGCACAGGCAGGGAGGTGGAGCTGGGAGGGAGATGAAGGTGATGCTCAGGTGTCACCCATGTGGTGTTGATGTCACCTCCAAAGCTTGGAATGTCTGCCTGGCACTGGCTGGGAGCCTCGAGTGGTGACAGTGAAGGACTGGCCAGGAGCAGGGACCAGGATGGACCTTCCAGAAAGTGTGTCCACCTGTACTATGGGGGCAAAACAAGCCAGAGCCTTCCAAAAGCAGTTCCAAGTATGGCTCCATCCAAGGATTTTGGGGATGGAGCGAGGAGGGCTCTGCTGCACCATGGGTCCTCGATGCTCCCCACTGCAGGCTCTCAAGAATGCTACTGGGATGCACCTTCATGCTGAAGGTGAACTCCTGAAGTTCTCAGAGCAGAATGAAAAACTCATTGCAGGCACACCACAAATTTTTGGAAAGTTGGATTCTCACTCTCTACGGCTTCCTGAAAGGTGGTTGGAGTTAGGTGGGGTTGGTCTCTTTCTCCAGGCAGCACCGACTGAGTGAGAGGACACAGGCTCAATCTGCACCAAAGGAAAATTAGGCTGGCTATTACAAAAAAGTTTTTCACAGAAAGAGTGATAAATGTTCTGCCTGGGGAGGCGGTGGAGTCACCATCCCTGGATGTGTTTAAAAACAGCCTGGATGTGGCACTCGGTGCCAGGGTCTGGGTGAGGTGTGAGGGCTGGGTTGGACTCAATGATCTTGGAGATCTCTTCCAACCTGGAGACTCTGTGAATTCTGCGAATTCTGTGACTTCTATGAATCAGGATGCAACTGTTCCAGAGCAATCTTTATAAGAGGTCCCTTCACCCTGCCAGAGAGCAGTGAGGTGGTGGCAGGGACGATCCAGACACGGGTCTGTTACACCTCGGAGAGGTTCCCACACAAAGGACAAGTGTCTCCATCCGTGTCTCTTTCCCCAGGGTTTCTCCAGCTCCAGAGGGCTTAAACCTGGAAACCTTCTCCTGTTTTTTGTGGTTGACTCACCCTGCAGGATTCACTCCCCCCACAGACCCACCTGTGGGACACAGCCCCCCAGGAACTGTCCCAAGTTCTCCAAGCTGCAGCTTCCTTGGCAAACAGAACATTCCCTGCTCCGTGCAATTACCTGTCCTAATTTTGGCCACACAGGCTGGTCTCACACTTGCCACGCACTTGCACTCAGTGTCACAAATATCCTGACCAATATCCAGGGCTTGTTCTTTAAAAACTTCAGGTCTCGTCTGGGCTCTTTGGATCCAAAGCTCCCTCTTCTCACCAGGACGTGGATGAGTTATTCCACATTTCAGTCCAACTCCATCCACGTGGGATGGTTTATCTCATGCTGCATCCTCCAAACTTGCCTGCTCTGACTGGAAGGACCAACCTGGGTAATTGTGATCGACCCTGAGCCTGGAGAGAGGCTCAAATCCTGGATGCTGAACTTCATGGACCCAGAGTGGAGACCACCTCATCACCTCACAGCTCCATGGCACCACCCATGGACAGTTTGCCTCTTGGAAGGTTAACCAAGATCAGCAGAACCTCTGCCTGAGTGGACCACGTGTTTTGGAAGGGAACATCTTTGAGTTTGTCAAAATCTGGAAATTAATTCAAACAATCTGCTGTAGTTCAGGATTTAATAGTGATAATTTGCCATATTGGCCTTGCTCAATTAAGGAGAATTAATCCAAGAATTTCGTCCCATCTGAAGGGCAGAGAAGCATCCTTAGAGTTGCCTGCTTCTAGCAATTGGATATAAAAGGAGAGTGAGGAGCCTTGTTTGGTATGAAATGTTTTGACAGCTAAAGACAGGTAAAATTATTCTGTATCAAAGTTTCTGGAACAGCAGGTTTCCTTTGCAAGACATTTGCTATTTTGTGGCTTCACCCCACATTTTTCTTGCTCTGTCCTGAATGCATCCTCATTATTTTTCCTCAGTATTGTTCTGTCCCTGCTCTTTCCAATACCCACAGGAGCAAAGCATACACTGTTTCCCCTTCTTATTTCCAGAAAGCCTTGGAAAAAGGGGTTCTCAAGGTTAGGTGGATAAAAAATATGCAAACATAAGCCTGAAACTTTTTGTGCTTGAAATGGGCACAGCTTCCTTTGGATGTAATTCCTTGGGTACCAAAAAATTTGTGTTTTTCCACAATTGTTTCACCTACACCTTCTACTTTAAGGAGAAAAAAATCTAATTTCGGTCATGTTACCTTCACACTCACATTTTATTGCTTTTCTGCTTCCTTTGAGACCATGGACATCTTTTTTTCATGTCCTCCTACAGCAGTGCTTGCTCCAGCCATGTTTCCCAAAGCCCACTCAGACCCCTCTGGAGGACTTCTGCTGACCACTGGGCTTGGAAGCAGGTGGGGAACACCTGTGATGCATCAAAAAAGCAGTTTGGAATAAAAGAAAACAACAAAAAAAATTAAAAATGAAGCATTCCTCTCCCAGCCCCCCACCCCACCTTGTCCCACCCCACCTGCCAGATATAAAAGAGCATCTGTAATCTGATTAATCTGAGCATCGCCTGTCACGGCTGGAAGGCAATTTTGAAAGACTATCACCCTGTGTTTTACTCCAGAAGTTAATCTCCTCAAAGCACAGGGACTTCCCACTCCCCCCAGCCCCACAAGCCTTCATCTTCCTCCTGAACCAGCAGCTGGGTGGCTGGATGGAGGAATGAGGAAGAGGGAGGCATCCCCTCCTCCTCTCCCATACAAAAGAGGATTTGTGAGAGGAGCTGCTGCTCACCTGAGACTTCTCCCACCTCTCAGGAGGACCTCAGGAGGAGCCACAGCTCCCCAGCCTCTCTCTGTGCCAATCACCCTATCTTTTCCATCACCCAGCTCTTTGCTCCTTGTTTTTCCCTCTCCCCCTTTTTTCTCTTTTTTTTTTTTTTTTTTTTTTTTTTTGGGTGAAGATTAAAAGATCCCCACATGCTTGGAGAGAAGAAAGAACCTCCAGTCCATCTCCACCTTGTCAATTATAAGCAAGGGGCTGGGGAGGGTCGCACACTGTCATTGACTTAAGCACTTTGGAAAGGTCATCTTCAAGGTCTGAACCTTCCCTTTGCCACTCCAAGCTCACCTGGGCCCATTAAGAAGGAATTTCTGGTCCGTCCTGTATTTCATTTTGGGCCCACTGGCACTTCTGAGGGCTGATAGACAAGGTGGGGAGGGAGGAGGTGGGATGGGGGCACTGAGGGGAAAATGAAGACAGGTGAGGGGAAAGAGAAGTCATTGAGAGACTTCAAAGTGGAACAAAGACCCATCCAGATGTGAATAATTGCTAGGTCAGCACGTTAATCACAGGCAAGGGCTCCACTGCAAGACATCCCTGGTCGCTTCACAGGCCCGAGGAAGGGAGGGGGGCAACAGACACAAAGGCAGAGATATAGAAACAAAGCTTTGATACAGCCAAGAACAAGCCTGAGAAAAACATTTTCCAGGTGATTATATGAATAATGAGCCAACCTGTGTTTTATTAAGGGCACAGGCAGCCTGTAATTGCAGAGGAGCTGCAGCTCGGGGGGCAGCCGTGGACACACAGCCCCACAGGAGCCCCATCTCCCCACCTGACTGAGCATTTCCTGCCCTGTCCAACACAATATCTGGGCTTTCAGATCTCAGCGTGGTGGGAGGGAACGATTAGGGTTTTGTTCTTGTGCCTTTGAGTGAATTATGAGCCCCTAACCAAAGGCTGAGAAGATGCTGGCTCGTCATCTTTGCTTTTTTCCCTCCTTTTTCCCAATCCCGTGCTCCCGTGCCACAACACCAGCTGTGTTTATCTTGGAAAGGTCTTTCTTCTAAATCAAGCCACAAGGTTTCACTCACTGCAGACAAAACACCTTCCCACGTGGCTCTTTGCTGTGTAAATAAACATCCAGCATCTAAACAGCTCGGGGAGATGCCACACTGCTGACGTTTGCATGTTCTCTTATTATAAAAGGAGTTTCTTATTGCAATTGCAGTATTATTTCAGGGCAGCAGCTGGTATCTCTCCTTCCCTGCGCTCATTTTTCAATTGTTGTTTTTTATTAAAAAGAAGTCTTATTTTTACCCAACATTCTTATTATAATATCTGACCCCTTTCCCGAATTAAATGATGTGGGATCTGTGTTTTACTCCACAGATTTGTTTGGGTGGGGATTTAGTTTTGGTTGGGTTGTGGCCCTGCTATTTTCAGTGAATATCTGCACAGGGTCAGTGCTGGTGAGGACAGAGGAGGGAAGAAGTTGAGGCTCTGCCTCTGGAGCAGGTGACATTCCCTGCAGTAGGACTCCTGCAGCCTTGTCCTGGTGACAGAGCATCCCTCGAGCTGTGAAATGCCATTTCTTCATCCTCCCCTTCAATCCCCTGCCACTCACCACCTCCAGCTCCTGTGCTAGGATCCACCACTCCTTACTTGGAGAAGTTTGGACACACTCCACCATCAGATGCTCTTTGGAATCCCCCTGATCCAGCAGGGATCTCAACATGGGCACAAAAACTTACACAGGAAATTTAAATGAGGTTCCCCTTTTAGGATTCTCCACCTCCATCCTGGGCAGAACTGTTTGTACCAAGAACCTTCCAGACTGAACCTCACCTACCCCAAAGACCTCTGAGCCACAAAGCCTAGGGATTCCCTGGATTTGTAAGGAATTTGGATTTGCAAAGGAAGGGTGGAGTGAAGTGACGTGATTGAAGTGATTTTTTTCACTCATGAAGTGATTTTTTTCTTTCAATGTAATTTGTGAGGTACTGTGAGATACTCATTGAGCATGATACAAAATCTGAAGCTACAAAATCTGGAGTCAAGAATAACCAGAAAAGAGAAAAGTTCCTGACCTTAAAAGTACTTCTTGATTAAGCAAAGTGTAGGTGAACAGAGTTAATTGTTCAGTTTTGGACACACAAATTTAAGTAAGATGTAGACAAGCTGTAAAAGGTTAGAGAAGGGAAAATTCTAACGTACCTAGGGGGAAAAAAATTAACTATAAGGAAGTTTAGAAGAGATTTTGGTCTGGAAAAGAGCAGGCTGAAGACTAGAAGTAGAGGCCCTCACTCAGCAGAAGATTTAAGGATAAGTGTCAGCCCAAAACACCTCAACTTTTGATAAAAGACAACTATTGATAAAAACTGTTTCTCCCATGAAGTCCTTGACAGTTCTCAGTCACGTCCTTTCCATGACCAAGAGCTCTGTAGGACCTCCACAGCACAATGAAGAACATGATGTCTGCACAGATTAAAAAAACCCCAAATCATGTCATACTTAAAAATAAATGTTGGAAGAACAGAAGGCCTCAAAGTACAAGAGGAGAAGAGCTCATGGGGGGAAGGTCTGAAACAACATTGCAGCTCCTACATGAATTTATAAGGACAGTGAAAAAGCTGGGATTTCAGGCTGTGCAGAATGGTGAGGAAAGGACACTGATGCCTTAGGTTTTAGCTATTATATTTTTTAGACTCTGGGCTGTTTTGATGAGTAGTTTTAGGTTTCATATTCAGTGCTACTGAGCTCGCTTCATGGTGTAAATAGACAAAACAATTCCTTCTCTAGTTTGATACCAAGGACAACTTTCAGGCCCAAAACCGAAACCAACAGTGAAGTGAGAAGAAAAAACAAGGAGGATGGAGCTTCATAACCTGAAGTTATGGTTGTACAATTGATTCTAATATGCTGATGGACTAGAACTTATAAAAATGTGAGACCTTGTGACCTGGCTGTCCATTTTGTGACCACTTTCGGGCATCTTGGGTGTGGCACAGCTGGGCTCTTGCATGGCCCAAGAGCACCCATTGAGACCTTTTAATAAAACCCTGCTTTATCCTTTTGCCCTGTCTACTTTTTGTTCCAGGTCAGCCTCCAGAAGTCATCAACACCATGGACACTGATTATCCACAGAGTTCAGTACCACACTCTTCCTCTCACGTGAGCTTTTCTCTCCTCTTTGCACAGAGTTTCTTGCTCAGCTGCCAGAACCTGGGGAGGGTTCAGCTCTTGCCCATCCAACCCAGGTTAATTGTGAAGAGTTCCTCATCAGAATTCCCAGGGAATGCAATAATCTCTCTCTGTGGCTGAGCCTGCAGAGATGGGGCTGTGCCAGTTGTGGCTCAGAGGAGCTGCTTGGCTTTGGCACTACCATTGCCTCATAAACACCTCTTTGGCCTCCGCCTCATCAACATCTCATAAACAACTCTTTGGCTTGGTGTGGGTCTCCAAATTAGTGTTTATAGCCATGCAGAGAGCAAGCTGTTTGCATAAGTAGTCCTGAAGCAAATCTTGCCTTCTCAGCCAAAAAAAAGGAAAAAAAAAAAAAAAGAAAATTGCTCAGCTGCTGCATCTCCTGCTTTGCTGCACATGCACAGGGGACATCGGTGCCACCGGCTGGAGGTGACAGTGCTCTGCTCCTGCCAACCAGGCTCTGATTCCTCGAGTTAAGGAATAGATTTCATTTCCTAAGCTGATGATCTGTGGATTCCAGGTGCCTGGGAATAATGAAATCGTACAGAGCTGAACAAGTCTGGTGTTCAAGCTGGCACAAGCCAGCAGGGTGCAGGCAGCAGGGATGGGATTCACTGCAGTTCACCTCAGGTGTGAGCTGCTCACACAAGAAAGAACCCTCCCAGGGTCAGCAGGGAGGAATGAAAATTAGAGAAAAATCTGTCTGATTTATCTGAGATGGGCAGATAAACCCTAAACAGCATTGGAGAAAGAGGACCAGAAATCCAGAAATGGATGCAATCCAGAGATTGCAACACTCAGGGGACAGAGTGACAAAGTTTGGGATCCATTTCACTGTGGCAGAGATATTTGATTTGCATGAATGTTTTCATTGATCAGGTCTCACCTCCCTGAGCTCCTGTGATGATGAAAACTTCATTAAAAATAGTCAGGCTGCTGCCATTTCTTGGCTGAAGTGTCATTCTTGGAGCTCTGAGCCTTCAAGGAAACTGCCATTCAGTCAAAACATGCAGTTCTTATTTAATTTTCATTTATTCCACCTGTGTGGTGGGGTCAGTGTTGCCATTTGTGAGTCTGAAAACAATTCCTGACAGCTCCTGGGATATTTGTGCCAGGCACAGCTGTGCTCAGGGCAGTGCTGGGTCCTTCCTCCCCCTCTCCATCACCTCCATCACAAGCTTTTTCAGGGAAGAGCTGCCCCTCTTCAGCAGCACAAAAAAGGCATGGATTTGAGGATTATTCATGGCTGATTGAATTTTTAGCCTGGCACTGATCTGCCCTGTCCAGTGGCTGGCTCAGTTTGGGAGCCTGAGGAAGGCACTCTGGATGCAGCTGCACTGTTTTCAGGGAAAAGTGAGTTTTGATGCCAGCCAGGTGGTTCCAGCTGTCTGCATGACTGAAGACCAGCCCTTTGCCCATGCACAAATGCAGAGTTTAAGCTCCTGCACAAAACCAAGCACCGTGGAGACTTCATTTCATTGAGAACTGAGATGCTGCTATAAAACAAAAGTTTAAGATGGCAACATAAATCAGCTTCCATCCACCTGTGGCTCACCTGTGCCTTCGTCCACCACCTGCACGTTATGTTCCAACACCAACACGATATTTGTCAGGAAGATTTGTCATTTTGGGGTTTCAGAAGCAGGAGAAACCATGGCTAAAGGAAAGGGGGGTTCATCTGTAAAGATCAGTCAAGGTAAGGGGGTAACTCAAATCAACCTATGTTTGTTTATTCTTGCTCTAGAGGAAAGTCAAGGGAAAGTTCAGGAAGGCCTGAAGTGAGGTAATGCTGTGTATGAGTGTCTCAGTTTGGGGGGGATTCATGACAAAGTAGAAATGCTGCTCTTTTCCATCTCAGTTTTGATGCTCTTCCAGCTTTTACTGCAGCATCACTGTTTCATTGAGCCACCAAGTCAATTTTGGATTTTTTCGAATTTGCAACCCCCACAAAACACCCAGGGCTACAGTGTCACAGAATCACAGAATGTCCTGAGCTGGATGGGACCCACAAGGATCATTGAATCCAGCTCCTGGCCCTGCAAAGGACAACTCCAAAACTCCCACCATGTGCCTGATCTCCTGGAATTGTCAGGCTTGATGCTATGATCTCTTCCTTGGGAAATCTGTTCCAGCCTGGGCAGCATTGACTTGGCAGCTTTGTCCTCAGCAAGAAAAAAAACCCAACCTGAATGTAAAATTATGAGAACCTATCAAATATATTGTAATTCCTGACCAAAATAATCCACAGCATGGGGTTATTTTTTTTGTATTCTTCTTGGAGCTCTGAACATTTCTACAGCCACAGATAATCTTGCTCAGAGGAACTTGAAGAAATCTGCTCTGTCTCTCTGCTCTAAGCAAAATTAACTCTATTTTAAATATAAAATCACCTCAAGGATGTCCCTAATTGGCTTGTTCTTATCACAGTCATTCAATTTCTGCTACACAGCATGAAAAGGGTTGGCTTTTTCTTTTCTTTTTTTTCCTGTCAGAGAGGAAATATGACTCATTATGATGAATTATAGATTTGTGCAATTAATTGTCCCCTCAGAAATTTCAGTTTCTGTGACATCACTTTGTCTTCTCATCACATCCTTCCTTGGAGAAGAGGTTGCTGCATCCCAATCTCTAAGAACCTTCAACTGCGGTCATAAATGGGATGAAGGAAATTACAGAAGGATATGAGGGTTTTTCTTCCCAATTGGGATGAAATGAAGATTCTGTGGTTTTAACTGTCCTGCTATCCTGGAGCAGTGCTAGTTTTAAAGTCCATCAGGTCACAACTTATAAAAACAGTCCTTTACAAACTCCAGTAATTCTTTTATTCAGTTCAGTTATTTTGACATAGAGTCAATTCTAATTTTAATCCCCTCTCTCTGCTCATGGTCAGGCAGGACTCTGTCAGAATCCTACTTGGAGGCACTCTGGAGGTGTGGGAGAGAAACATCTCATCCTTGGTGGGATACAAGATGGAAAGGGCTGCAGTTCCTGCAGAAAGCTGCCAAACCCTCCCTCAGACCCCTTGCCTCTCTGGGAGTGCCCAAGTTTTACCTCCATCAGATTTTCAGTGCCCCTTCTTAGTGTTTTTTTATTATTTACTACATTCAAACAAATCCGACCACCTCAAAGCCTTTCAAGCAAATTTCTCTCTTCATTGTTTGAGTCCCTCCGTCTTAAGCTTGACTATTCATCACAATAAACAATTTTCCCTTGTTTACTATAAAATTTAAGTGCTGGTTCCACAATGCCAGGATAAGTTTTGATCAAGCCATATTCAAAAATGTCCTGTTCTGAACCATAAATTTATTGAACAACTGAGGCCAGAAGGGACAGAGCTGGCCCTGAACACCTGGGAGAAAAACAGGGGTCACCATTCCCTCTACACAGAGGAAAAGAAGATGCCAAAGGGGTGCTGAGTGTCTTTGAACAGAAATTGGAGATTGAGTAAGCAATTTCAGCCCTGATTAACAAGGTCATCACTCTTCCCACATCACATTCTACCTGCACCTCCTGCAAAGGTGCCATTGTCCCCGAGGGAAATGCTCTTAGGATCAGGAACTGGGTTTGGGATTCACCTCCTCTTCTGAGATGTACACTCTTGTTTGGTCATCCAGGGCTCTGCTCAGTGGAAGAATTTTGGATCCCTCCTGGCACCCACCAGATTCATCAGTTTGGAGTCTCTGGTGTGTGTGCCCTGGCTGCCAACTTTCCTGCCTGTTGTAGGTCCTCCAAGGCATCTCACAGGGCTGTAAAAATCTCATTTTGGACAAATCAATGTGGTTCCGTGAGGCAAACCCCTTGCTTTATCTGGTTCTTCTTCTCAGGGTCTGGATTAAAAGCACAAGAGGCAGAATTCTTGTTGGGACCTGGACGTTTATTTATTTCTTATCTCAGTTCCAGCCTCACTGACAGTGAGTGCTTCTCCTTGCTGAGTTAACAGAGCAAAAATGGAGCAGAGTCCTGTCTGCAAGGTCTTTTAAAGCCTAAACTACCCACTTATGAGAAGCCGACTAATTTATTTTAACTTCTAACCCAATAACTAATCACCCATGTCCTGCACTGTGGACTTTTCTAACCAATCACACAAAATCACCCAAACTTGTGAAGGGGAAGGAGAAAGAAGGAAAAGGAGGAGAAGGAGAAGGAGAAGGAGGAGAAGGAGAAGGAGAAGGAGAAGGAGAAGGAGAAGGAGAAGGAGGGGCCATGTGGTTTTTACTCCCGGATTCACTCCCCCCCCCCCCCCCCCCATCAGCATGAACAAAGGACCCCTAAACTCTCCATCTTGTTACATATATATTACTATACCCCAAAACCCCAAACTCTAATTCTCTCACCCTGTGAGATAACACACTTCTATCCAACTCCACCCTCACAATCTCAGTGCTGTCACTCAGTTTTGGAAGCCTTTTCTATGGCCTCAGGTCAGATGCAGTGTATCTTTGAGGATCAGTCCCTGTCAGCACAGAAAACCTGAAATCCTCTGTGCCCAGGGTTCTGACAGTTCCAGACTCTGTGGTCAGTGGGAAAATCATCCTTCCTATAGAGGATGAAGTGAATCAGAATCATCAGACTGGTCCCAGAATGTTTTGGGTTGGAAGGGACCTTTGAAGCTCATCTCACCCAAGCCCTGCCATGGGAGGGACACCTCCAATGGATCAGGCTGCTCAGGGCCTTGTACAAACTGGCCTGGAATATTTCCAGCAATGGGACCTCCACCACCTCTCTGGACAACCTGTTCCAGAGTTTCACAACACTCATAATAAAAACCTTCTACCTTAACCCCAAAATCACCCTACCAAGGTGAGACTGACCTGTCTCTACTGATCACGGAGACAGCCAGAACAAGCAGCTCAGAAGAAAAACTTAATTTTCAGGGGGCTGAGCTGACTTCTACCTCCCTGATACCACCTTCAGGAGCGGCAGCTGGCTCGATTAGGGCTGCAACCACAAGCCTGGTATTCCTGCTTGCGCTGCAAACTTGCTCGGGGGTATTTGCGTGTCCCTTCTCGCCCCCTGCCCCGGGGGCAGCAACACTTCCTTTGTTGTCTCCTGTGTCTTATTTAGACTCGGAGCTCTCTCCAGGGCAGGGACTCTCCTTTTTGGAGCACCTCAACCCGCAGGACTCGGATCATGGCTGAGCCTCTCGCTGCAGGAGTAAATAATAATAACATGCATTAGCTGCTAAGTAGGGGAATTAGGGGTTAGCTTATGTGTAAGCACCGTGCATGCTGTAATGATATCCTCGTGCTTAATGCAACTGGATCCTTCCATTATTAAAGCAGCAGGAGAACTGATGTTTGATCTACAGGGCTAATTCTAGTTTTAGGAGACATCAAACAGCTGCTTTTCTTTTTTTCTTTTTTTTTTTTTTTTTCCCTTGGCAAATGCGCATATTATAAGCAAATCTGAAATTACCAGGTTCACAAGTTGAGTTTCATGCAGAGAAATGTTTACTTTGATGCCAGAGGACCTGGCTCATTTCCATTTACAGTAAATGAGGAAGAAAATTGATTTGCAGCAGCAGGAGGGGTGTCAAACCTTTATTGCTGCTCAGGACATGTATGCACTGCTAACCAGGAAGATAATTAACCTAAATTAACCTTCTGCCTTGAGATGAGTCATAGTTTGGGGAGGGGGGAGGTGGGAAGTGGGGGTGGAGAGGGTGTAGGGAGGGGAACAGTGCTGTAGAGCTGTATGGACATGTCCTGTGCATTTCCAAGCAAAAACGATGGGCCCATGCAGCAACTGATTAGATTTAAATGGAAATTCTCGATGGGCATGAAAGAATTAAAAAAAAAAAAAAAAAAAAAAAAAAAAAAATCCCTGATGTTTAAATGAAGGCTGGACTGTGAATTGCATAAGTTGTGGGGCAGAAAAGTGCATTTCCAGGTGCTGCTGCTGAGCCAGGAAATAGCAAGTTCATGTGTTTGACCTGCCATTATTTATTGGCCTCATCTGAAGATCTGCAGCTCTTATCCAAGGGTGGGGAGGAGCTGCCACGGGTGGGAGTCTCTGCTCCAGGCTGCTTGGATGAGGTGGTTCCCACATGGATGTCAAGGCAAGACCCATGTTAATGTTATCCACCTGCCCAATTAATGGATTAATGGAATCAGAATTTCGTTATTCATTTAAAATAAATAACAATAGAACCATTCCAGGCAGTCATCAGGCAGTTATGGAGGTGGAAAACTGGCTCTGTTACAATTTTGTTTGAAGAAAGAGCCTAAAATCTGGATCCTGCATTTAGTGATGTTTGAACATTCTAGATCCAGAAGGATCCAGCAGCCAAGTGCTCCATTTCCCAGGAAATCAATCACCAAAACTGACCTCTTGTGATGGAATCATTAAGGTTGAAAAAGACCTCCAGGATGCCCAAACCCTGTTCCATGGTCACTCCAACCTTCTCCAGGGTGAGCAGCAGGTGGGGCTGAAATCTCCTTTTATCTGGATCCAGGCCCTGGACATCATTTGGGTCAGGGAACAGCTGAGTTGCTGCTTTCCACTTCCTTCACCACAGAATCACCAACACCTCCAAGATCAACGAGTCCCAGCACTACCAAAGCCACCACTGAGCCATGTCCCCACATCCACATGTCTTATAAATCCCTCCATGCATGGTGACTCAACCACCTCCCTAGAAAACCAGGCAAATTCAGACAAAGCCAAAGCTGGATTTCTTTTATTTAGGGGTTTTTGGAGGGTTTGGTTTTTTTTTAAGGGGAACCTAAGGATTTCAGGTGCCCAAATGCCTTTGACACAGCTCTGTAGGAAATCAGAGACTTAGGGTGGAGGCAGAAATCCCTGCAGAGTCACTCATCCTGAGGGAGGTTGTCCTGACTCCCTAAGGATGGGTTCCATGGGAACTGCCCTGGATTTGTGCCCACAGCTCTGCACACTCCAACACACACCTCCAAATCACCCCACACACCCTCAAAACCACCCCACACTCACCATCCCCACTCCCCACCTCCTGGGAGAAACCCCATTCCAGCGAGGCCATGCAGAGCTCATCCCAAATTAATCCTCATTCCCACCAGCCATCTCACAATTCCTCCCCTTCAGAGGCAGAATCCAGGACACTGAGCAGAAAACTCCTCTCCGAGGGAAACAAATCCCAGGCCAGAGGCATCCAGGCTGGGAAAGGGAGAGGCAGAGCTGATCCAAGAGCCTTTTTGCTCAACCTGGAGCTCACAGGGAGTCTCAGCTCCCATCTGAGGGACAGGTGAGCTGCGTAGATCCTGTGTGTTATCCATCCTCCCCCTGGAATGGTGGAGATAATCCAGGTGTGAGGATGCAGGCACTGCATGGTGATGAGGAGTGGGTCAACACCTCAATATCATGACCAGTCAAGCCTCCACTTCTTCTCTCTCCCCCATCTGAGAACTGACCCCACACAGTTTGGACTCATCCCAGGTCGTTTTATGGGTGAATTTATGATTTAAACAAAAGGCTCTTGGGGAGGTGGGCAAACACCTCAAAAAGTCAAACCTGGATTTTGTTTCCTCCAGATGCTTCTTGCCTTCAAACAAAATCAAAGATTAAGTCATTAAAATCATCCAAAGCTTAGAAGCAACAGCAAATGGGCCGCTCTGGAGCCGAGCACAGCATTCCACTCATCTCAAGGCAAAACGGTTTTGACGTTTTTTGGTTCTCTGAACAATTTGGGAACCCAGTGAACCAAAAAAGCAGCAGTTGTGTGCACCACCCTCCACCTGGCCAGCACAAACCCCAACATCTGAGAAACCTGACGTGGGAGCAAACGCATCCTGCACCTCTGGCAGGATGTATCCATCCATGTGTTGGCTCTCAGTAGGGATTTGGGGATTTTAAACCACATAGGCCACCCCTCATTTCCCCCATTAAGTTTTTAAGCTCAGTTTTGGCTAAATCCAGCAACAATTCAGCAGTCCTGTTGATGGAAGTCCCTCCACATCCTGGTGGATCTATGCAGGACCTACAAGAAAAGTGTTGTGTCCACTTTCCGAGCCCAAACCAGGGTCTCCCCTCCTCCAGAGACAAACAGGATTTCTTTTGAAGTCTGAGTGTCTGTTCCTGGGCCAATAAAGTGCCTCATTTTCCCAGCAAGAAGGTAAAGGTGGTGAAAGGTGTTACAAGCACCTCCTTGTGAAGTGCAATTAGCAGCTGGGTGAAGGGGGGAAATGTTGGCACAACAAGGGGAGGTGATGGCTGTCTCACCTCACTTGGGATGGGCCAGATGGGCCAGGCAGGAGCCCAAACACCAGCCCTGGAGACAGTCTGGCACGGCAGCCCCAGGTCACTGGAGCCCTCCAGGGAGGCAGAGAGGTTTCCTTGCTCTATATCTCATCCTGCTGGTGGCACTTGGAGAGGGTTGGATGAGCAGAAGGGAACAGGAGCTGCTTGCAGAGCTCAGCAAAAATAGATTTTTGGTTCTGACTCAAGAAATAGAACCATGGAAATCCTCTGTAACTGTGTTACGTGTACAAATTGGCCATACAACCAGCCCCAAACCCATCTACAGGAAAATGCATCCCTCACAGACAGTGAGACCTGTTGGTTTAGGTCTTTCTTAACTCCTCTGTTGTCTCCAAAGGATGTGGCTGTGGAGGGAAACAGCTCAGAGCCAGAAATAGGGAGGGCTCAGAACAGAGGGGGAAAGTGTGGCTACTGTGAGAAAAAGGACATGTAACTCTATTAGAGATATTCCAGGCGATTTTCCAATGTAGCAATGCTTCTCTGAGAAAAAAACAGGGAATGAAAAGAAAATGGAAGAGTAGTGAAACTCCATAATGTTGTTTCTGGAGTCTAAGCCTCCAAAAATGATCCAGACAAGGTTCTCACTGGGGATGGTGCCAGTTTTGGAGTAGACTCAGTGACAGGCCCTAAGTGACACAATCTGCTGGGACTGGTGCTGTTGCCTCCGTCTGATCCCACTGTTAGATGAAATCAGTCTCCAGCAAACAGGAGAACCCAAGGGCGTCCCTAGGCTCAAACCACAATCACACCTTTAAACCCAAACCCAGCTCACTGCTCCAAACACCATCACATCATCTGCACAGTAACTCTTACATCAGGCTGCCAGCTGGGGAGAAAATGTCAGGTTTTGGGACTCAGGTGGATCAAACATTCAAGAAATCTGGGGTTTGCACATCTGCTTTTATCAGCAGACAGCTCACTTGTACAGACACATCCAGTCCAAGGGCAAGGCGAGCCCTCTCCAATATTAAGCCACTAAAAGACAGGGGAATAGGTTAAGGACTGGCTAGCAGCCAATGAGGTTTGCAAAGCAGTGGAATCTAATAAAAATAATTGAAATATTTAAAGGCAGTTGCTTCACTTTATAAAGAAGCACCTGCAATGATTACCCAAAACATTTGCAGGTGGAAAAAGGGCTGAGCACGTCATTGGTGTTAATATCATTTATGCTCAGAGGGCAAATTAGGCATTGTAATTGTCAGGAACCACTGGAGCTACTTCAATAATGGGATGAGTCTGATAATGAGGGATGATGCCTTTAGATCACCTTCAGTGTGTAACAGTGCAAAGCCAAGGCTTGGGTCTATTAAAAAGGTGAAAGGTGTTCTCTGCAGTGTGTCCCAAGGATGTGCACACCTGCTGCAGCCTGTCCCTGTCTCAGAAAACAGAGGCTAATTCCCCTAAAATCCCTGATACAGCTGATACAGCTCAGTGCATTTCCACTGCCTTCTGGAGGAAGCTGCCCTTCCATTCCAGCTGAGCCTTTGGCCTGCTGGATTTTGGTTTGGGTGCTGATCCATCACATCCTGGACCTGGATGCACAAAGGTGTCACTTGGAAGAACAAACAAAGGATAGAGGTGCACAAGGAAGAGGAGTTGTACACCCACATCTCCTTATCCAAAGAGAGCTGCACAAGCAGCCAGGCCCCAGCCATGGCATCAGCCTGTCACCAAACATTTTGGAAGCAGAATCACCTGTTCTCTTTTAAAATAGGTGTATTTAAGCACACAGCCCACCCTCACTCTCCTGGTTTGTCAGCAGGATATAGCCACCCCTCTGGACCTGATACAAAACCCACTTATTTCCACTTTATTTCCCATAAAATTTATACCAAGCACTATTAAAATTCACTTCAAGCAGGAGGAGTGATCCTCTGCTGGTGCCACCAGGCAGCTTCTTGGCATCAAAAAACAAATGCACTGAAGATCTTGGGGCACAGAAAATTGTGACTCAAGCTTGTGCTATCCTAGAGCCAAAAAACTTAGGAAATAAAACATGGAAGAGGACAGCCAGATGTTGTTTGATGCCCTGCTACCATTTTTTAAAATCCTGTTCTACAGATGGTACCATGGGTGTTTTCCATCCCAGGAGAAAGATGACTGGAGGGGAATATTCTATCACCTGAGGAGCACTTCAGCCCTCATAAATTTCACAAATTTAGAAAAACTTGTCATAGAGAAGCTGGAGAAGACACTGTACAGACATCATCTGGCCAAGTACAAACATGGAATAAAGCCCTCTGGCTTTTTTCTGGCCCTCCTGAACTCCTTTCAGGGACTGTGGAGATCTGGATAGTGCCATCAGTACAGCTTATCTCACCCTAAAGCAGGAAAGCTGAACCTCATCCTCAATTCCCACTGGCTCTGAGGATCTGAAAATCTTCAGAGGGGCAAATTGTCCTGCAGGAAGCACAAGAAACATGAATTCCAGAGGATTTTCATAATGTTGGCCCCAAAACTTAAGTGACTTCTTCCCAGCTCTGGCAGTGGCTGACCAATCACCTCTGCTGAACAAGCACAGCACAACACCACTGTCATCTGGGTTACAATTTCCTTTCCAAGGAAAATGTGCCCAAGTCCTTGAAACCCTTAGAGACTTTGTGCTGATGCTCATCCCTTTAACAAATTAGTCAAGAAGGGCTTTAACCTCAATTTAAGGGACTAAAACCTTTGCCAGAAAGTTTCCCAAAGCACTGGGGTGAGTGGAAAAGTTGGATTCACCTTTTCTTTTGAGGATTTGAGCCTTGGGTGGGTACAGGTAGACAACCAAGCCAGGTATTTAGCCAGATTTTGTGTGTAGCCATCAATCTTTTCCAGAGATCTGTAAATTCCTTCCTAAAGCAAATATCTAAAATTAAACAGATGACTCAGATCAGCTAGGGCTAGAAATAAATAATCAGCTTTCAGCTTGGAGTGGAATTCATCTCCTAGTTAATGAGATAAACTCATTAAATCATAAAATCATAGAATGGTTTGGGTTGAAAGGGATTTAAAGATCATCTCATTCCAGCTCCCTGACGTGGGTAGGGACAGCTTCCATCATCCCAGATTGCTCCAAGCCCTGTCCAACCTGGCCTTGGACACTTCCAGGGATCCAGGGACAGCCACAGCTTCTCTGGGCACCCTGTGCCCACCCTCCCAGTCTGGAATTCCTTCCCAATATCCCATCTAAACCTGCTCTCTTTCAGCTGGAAGCCATCTCCCTTAATTCTATCACTACACACCCTTATAAAACCAATGTTGTCCTTTTTTCCTCAGACAGATTTTGGATTGGCATTAAAAGCTTACCCTGAAATCCCCAGGTGGAGTTGGTCTTGTACAATGCCAGGGATCACGTGATACTTTGTGCTGTTACCCACTAGTTTTAGGAATCTCAGAGTTTAATTTTTTATTCTTGAACCTTACAGCTCAGAGTCTGTAATTGCCAAAAAAAAGTGCCATCATGTCAGGTTGGATTTACAAAGATCAGCTGAAGATGGAGAGGAGAGGAGAGGAGAGGAGAGGAGAGGAGAGGAGAGGAGAGGAGAGGAGAGGAGACAGATGGGTCCAGCTGCTGCAGAAAATTTTGCATCTGAACTTTTTCCCTCGTGGCAGGACACAGCAGAGAGAAGCCTGTTTGTTCCCAGGAGACACTTGCCTAATTGCACAGTCAGCAAGTTGAGGCCTTTGGAAGAGTTTTGGACAAGGTCCCATGCCTCTCACCTTGCACAGCCATGCCCAGTGCCCTCCAAAGCCTACTAAAGCCTTCTGCAGCACCATGGGCTGTTGGACCAGGTTCACAAACCTGAGCACCATTAAGAGAAAATCCTCCCAATATCAGCACTCTCCACTCACTTACACCTACTTTGCATTTTAAATGCCAGTAAATGACTGCCCAAGGGAACAGAGAATCAGACCCATCCATGTGGGTATATTTCAGCAACCCAGACCCCAGGAATTTTGGAAGTACACCAGCATTAAGCATTATTAATTCATATTGAAAAATAGCTGGAAATCTCCCCAGCATTGTTAAAGAATCATTTAATTATTATTAACTGAGTCACGGAGGGCAGGCAGGCAAGTTTATGAAACTGATGCACTGAGTAACTGTGGACTCTGGAGGATGAGACGGTTCTAATGCCAAGGTTTGTAATTAAGCTGTGGCCCAGGGCCGGGTGCTGATGCATTCAGCAAGTGCCCTCTGCTGGACTCCCATCCCAACCAGAATCTTCCTCATCCATCCCTCACCCTTCTCCTCTGCAATGCTGGGTGCATCACAGCATCCTTCCAGCATGACTTCCAGTCCCCCGCCCTTTTTCCAGCAGTCACCTCCCACTGGATTTCTCAGCAAGAGCAATTATTCAGGGAAAAAACGCCCCAAAACCCAAACAAGCAATATGAAGTTACACCCCTTGTCACTGCAGCTTGGTTGTATGCTGGTTTTGCATTGAAATGTGGGTGCAACTCTGGGGAGCTCATTGTCCTTTCCTACCCCATTCCCACCAGGGACTGGGAAATGTCCATCCTCACTCTCGATGACTAAAACAGGTGGGGCTCACTGGGCGAGCAGATATGATGTGAGAGTGCAATTAAACAACAGAGCTTTCAACACCCAGCTCCCAGGGCCTTATTTAGCTAATTAAGAAAGTCATGCATTCGTTCCCCTGAGGTGTTTCCAGCACCCTCAAGAGCACTGCCAAGGTCAGATTTGCTGCTGACCATTCACAACGGTCCATGCTGACCATTCACAATTCGCAGCGCCGAGCTGCAAGAGCTTGATTAAAGAGTGTTAGACTTCCCTCACTGAGACACATAACTGTCCTAGCCCTCTAACTGGTCACCAGGAGCCCAGCACTCCACTGGCCACTGCCAAGCCAGCCCATGCTTTTTTGCTCCATTCCCATTTTCCATCCCCATCGCCAGGTTTGGCTGCCAGGTACTCAAGGCAGGAACGGTCTCGTGTAGGACCCAGCACAGCAAGGCCTCTAGGCATGCTTATAATGCAAACAGAGAGATTAGATCAAGTCTGGCCTCTCTCTCAACGCTGTAGGCAGCAGAAGAGTGGAGTGTTTGCCTCTTATCTGGAGTCTTGGGGGATTGGCCCAACATATTGACATAAACTCCTGCCAATGTCAGTTTACACTAAGGAAAATGGGTTATAAAATGTGTTGGCTCGGGAGCAAGATCAGAGTCCTGGTAAGGCATCCCCTGTGCAGAGCCCAGAACCTCCCATGGAGAGGAAGGGACCATCCAAGGGATCCCCAAATGAACGGGGTGCCTGGGCAGGGGGCTGTCACTCAGCAAGGCTCCAAGGCCAAGAGTGTGGGACATGTCCTTAGTGGGCTCAGAGTCCTCCAGACACCTGTAGAGCTGTTCAGAGACATGCAGAAAGCAATTCCGGGCAATCTTGTGGGGAATTCAACAGTTAGAGGAGGAAAAGGCAAATTTCAAAGTGATCTCAAAGGAAAAATTGTGTTTTCACATCAAGAATATTCGTAAGAAAATGGAAGTACAAGAAAGAGTTCACAGCAGCAAGGGTAGCTCAGGAACCTGTCTGGGACCCCAAAAACAAGAGGTGCCCTCCAGGGAGGTCACTTTCTGCAGTCATTGCCCTGATGTTGTCCCAGCAGTCACCTCCACTACACAGGGATGCTGGAGAGTGACCTTCTGCTGCCTCTCCATCCACGGCCAAGCCTCATATCCACGAATTCCTGAACCTGATGATATTATGTGTCTCAACAACCTTCTGCAGCAACAGATTCCAGGAGTTTATTAAAGGGGTTTTTTTAAAAAACTAAAATTCATGGATTCCATAGAGTTGGAAAAGAGGTCATTGAGTCCAACTGACCAAGGATCTCCATGTCCAGTAAACCACGAGCCTCATTCCCAGACTCACACCCAAGTGCTGGGTGTTTCCAGGGGGTCTTGGGTGTCAGGGCTGCCACTGCAGTCCCTGGTGCCTCCGACTGTCACAGAATCATGGAATATTCTGAGTGGGAAGAGACCCACAAGGATTGTCAAGTCCAGCTCCTGGTTCCACACAAGACACCCCAACAATCCCTCCCTGTGCATCCCTGAGAGCTTTGTCCAAACTTTCCTGGAGCTCTGGCAGCCTTGGGGCCGTGCCCATTTCCTGGGGAGCCTGGGCAGTGCCCACCACCCTCTGGGGAAGAATCTTCTCCTGACTATGGCTTCAAAGGGAACAGGACTCCCCCAAGCCCTCTGAGCAACTCAGCTGAGCCTCTCAGGAGGAGATCCCAGAGACCCCAGTGCTCACACACCTTTTTTTATCTCTGTCATCATCAGGAAGTCTCAGGCACAAGTTTAGAAGCTGAGGACATCCAAATGTAGGTGGCCAAGTCTGGTGCTCCAACCTACCTGAAAACATATTTAAATTGGAAGAGAGATTTTTGAAATTTAGCCAAACTTGAACATTTTGGTTTTCAGACACTCTTTTCTGTTTTTAAGTGAGGAGATTAACCAAAGAATAAGCTTAGAGCATAATTCAGTTTGGAAGGGACTCCATCTCTCCTCCAACCACCTGCTCTGAGCAAGGCCATCTGTGAGGTAACACCAGGCTGCTTTAAGGAACAAAACACGAAATCTGGAACATTCTAAAACAAGGTCCAGAGCTAAGGAGCAAGGTGGTTTTGAAGCACAGTTTGGTTTCCAAGGTCCCTGGAAAGAATTTCACCTAGATATGAGGGAAAGCTCTGGATGAACATGCAACAGCCACACCAGTAAACTGTCCACAACCACACTGAAAATGGTCCAGAGGTGAGGCATGGAAAGGAAGGGATCAGCTAATCTTCATAACCACAGAAGAAGGAAGAACAGGTCAGGGGTTAATGTCAATTAATGACAAGCAGGTTCCAGTGAAGAGCAAGACAACCATGTCCTCCAGCCCCTTTTTACTCTGTGAGGGACACTGGAAACACACAGGTGGAAGCTGAGTGCTGTAAATTGGGACACACACCAGAGAAAGAAGGACATTTAACATTTCGGCAAATTAAGGATGGGAAGGGTTCATCCATCACAGGTTGTGATAGGACAGCAATTCCCTACAACCCTCATCTTACAACAAAGGAGGAACAGATCCAAGTGGTCAAACAGCAGCAGCTTCAACAGGAGAGACTTTACACGAGTCAATATGTGAACTATGCAAGAGTGTTTCTGCTTGCTGATTTAAAATCTACAGCCCTTATCAACAAGGAGAGAGACCACAGTGGCTTTTCTTTAAGGCAGGTTAAGAAGGAAAGTAAAAGTAGGTTTTTAAGATAAGAACTAAAACAAGCCAGTTGTTGTATTAAAATAAAACCAGCATAATGTATGGAGTAAAAAAGACATTTTTGTCCCAGCCAGAGCTCAGGAGTGGGGAAAATCAATAAGGGAAATAAAGGACTTGAAGAAATATTTATAGTCAGCAGAGTCAAGGTTGAAGAGAAGGCACTTTTCCTGTGCAAGCAACAAAGAAACCCTGATGAGAGCATTAATTTGTTACTCCAAGGGAATGGCAGAACCATGGATAATAACCAAAAAAAGCCCTGGGTGTTCAATAAAGACCTCAGTTCTGCATTTTGAGAAAAAGCTGCACAAGCTACTTCTACCACACACCGCTGATGATCACACTTAGGGCTCTAACCATAAGCAAGGAGATGGTAATCAGCATCTCCCACAGCTAGCCATTAATAAATCTGCAGATTCAGATCATTTACATCCAGGAGGTTTTAAAGAGCTGGCCAAGAAGGCATTGGAGCCTGTTCAAAAGTCTTTGAACCCCAAGGAAGTTCTAGAGGACCAGGAGAAAATGAATGTTTTGTCGGAGTTTTGAAAGAGGACAACACGGGTTCTAGAGTGCCAGCCTGCCATTAATCCCAGCAAAAAAACAATAATGGAATAGCTCATATGAGATTTGTTTATTATGGAATCAAAGGAAGGTAATATAATTGCTGCCAATCAACTTGGGTTTATGAAAAATAGATCTTGTCAAATTAATTTGATGTATTTCGTGATAACAGCACAAGCGTGGTTAATAAGGGGAAGAGTGCTGATGTAATTTTACTTGGATTTTCCTCAAGGCAACTGCCTGGGTACTGCATGATATTTTGATTAAGAAACTGGAGTCCCAAACATGGCACACATTAAAGGGATTAAAAACCAGCTAACGTAGGTCTCGGAGCGTTCCTCTAAACAAGGGATTGCTGCCAGCTGGGTGTGTCCCGAGTCAGGTCCCACAGGGAACCGTTCCTCAACACGCATTTGAACATTTTCTCCACGTCCTGGGGGGGGAAAAAAAAAATTAAAAATTGCTGATGACAACACAAGGTCTACTGGATCAGCAGGTAAGGAAGAGGCAAAGGTCAGTGGGGTGGAGGAAAAGGATTCCCCTGTTCAGGTGGGCAAAGGCAGGTGAGGGGTAAATGTAACGGCAGATGTGCCGAAGAGAAGAACGTGGCCATGCAGGAGAGATTTGGGCATCACAGCAGGAAGCCATAGGAGGAGAGGCTGAGGGCACTTGGTTTGTTCAGCTGGAGCAGGGCAGAATGAGGCCAGACTTCACTGGGAGCTGCAGCTCCCCCAGAGGGGCAGTGGAGGGGCAGCTCTGACCTCTGCTCCCTGTGACTGGGGACACGGCCCAAGGGAAAAGCTGGAGATGGGTCAGGGTTTTCACTGATTCAGTAAACAATTCCTTGGATGAATAACAGTCTGTGAGGAGAACAACAGTGGGATACCATCCCAACACCAGCACAGTCCTGGATTTCCAGCATTTATTTCTGTTTGAGGATGAGCAGCGCTGATCCTGTGTAAAGAAACCAGCTCTGAAAGGGTGGAAATATATATAATATATATATATATATGATCTTCCCACCGCAAGAAACAAGACTGGAAGGTAAAATAAATGAATAAATGTAAGAATTTTGTGTGCACAGGAAGGAGAGAATTGGAAAGCCAAAGGGACTTTGGAAACCCTTTGGAGACACAAATCAGAGCTTTCAAAGTAACAGAATCATACAATGGTCTGGGTGGGAGGGGACCTTAAAGGAGATTTTGCTCCAAGGTTTAGGTTGGGTATCAGGGAAAGGTTCTTCCCCCGAGGGTGGTGGAGCACTGACCAAGCTCCCCTGGGAATGGGCACAGCTCCAAGGCTGCCAGAGCTCCAGGAGCATTTGGACAACGCTCTCAGGCATGGGCTAGGATTGTTTGCCTTGGTCCTTGTGGGCCCCTTCCAACTCAGAATATTCCATGATTCCATGGTTCAGCCCAGTCTGCTTGCAGCTGGGGTTTATTGATGAAATCCCTACTGCTCTTGGATGCTGGGAAGGAGGAAATATTGAATTTTGGGGGTGTACTCATGTCCCCACACTCCTGTGAGAGCCCCAGATTCCCCTGGGTTGCTCCAGCAGGCAGTGGAGGGAGATGTTCTTGCTGTGCAGGATCCAAAGCAGGTTATCAGGGATGGTGAAGGAGGTGCTGAGTGGTCCTGCTAAAGCCTCCCACTGCCCAAGCCAGTCCTCCTAGGCTGCAAACCGGGCATGGCTGAAATACCAGGTTGGTAAAATCCAAGGGGAGTTGGAGGAAAGTCCCAGGAACAGAGGCAAAGTAGGAAATCGTTAGAGGAGTTCAGTCCACCAACTCCATGGACAGAAGTGACACAGCCCCCCAAAGCCTGTGCTGGCTCAAAGGACACCAGAGCTGTGCCAGGTGTGGGGAACACCTGCAGTGGGGGGTTCCTGCCCACAGCTGAAGCTTTAGAGCTGCTTGCTCTGCAGTGGAAGGGCTCTCAGCACAGTCAGGGGGTGGGTAAAGGACAAGGAGGAGGCTCTTCAGTGCTGAGGTTCCCACAGGAGGTTTATTCAGGTTGAAGGGGTCAGGAACAAAGAGCCCCGAGCACTGCTGTGCTCAGGATTTTATACAGAACAGAGCAAGGGCTGGGCACCACACACAAGGCAAGGAGGGATCAGCAGTGAAGGGGTTACAGCATTTCTTGGGGGCAAGGGGAGGACAGGGCAGGTGACAGGGGCCAATGGGGCCTCGAGGTTTAGGAACCAGCCAGGAACACCCAGGGGGAGGGACACTCAAAGGATTGGGTCAGGGTTGGAGTGACATGGAAGGTGCCAGAACAAGGGACAGGGTGACAGTGAGTGACAGGGAAGGAGCTGGAACAAGGGGTGGGGAAATGCCATACAGGGTAACTTAGGGCAGGATAAACTTCAGGAATAAACCAGCTCGGGAAGAACATGGGGGAACATAAGAGCAAACCATTCACATTAAAAATTTAACAAAAAGCCAGTTAAATGAAGCAAATACAGGCCACAACACAGAAGGATGGCAGTTTGTGAGCCCATGAGTAGTCTACTGAATGGATGTTCAGAAATAAAGAGCTCTGCAGTCTGTCACACAAAGATGTGAGCAGATTTAAATGCAAATAAACAAAGTTAGCTATAATCAAACACCAAACGTGGCACCTGTTTGAACACTGAACTTGATGGTGTGATGGGACAATTTAGCAGAGAGGATGACAATTCACATTACACACGTTTTAGGGGAGACAAATGTTTCATCTAAATGTATTTCCTAGTTCAAGCTGGATTTTTTCCTTCTCTAGCTTTTATTTACACAAGAAGTCTGGGAGAAGAGTCCCAGCGCTTCTCTGGCTGTTTAAACTCTTTCCTTAAACTGAGGCAGAGGATGAGGAGGAACCATGGAAGAATGATCACATGAGTCACTCCCAGCCCAATTAGGCTTCCACACAGACACCATCAGATGGGAATTCGTAATGAATTGCCCTGGAGAAAGAATTACACCTGTGAAGACCACGTTCTCAGGAATCCTCTCATCCTTTCTGTCAAGGGAAGACTTTCTTTGCATTCCTCCCATTTTTTGGACTCTTCCTTTCCATTTCTGTGCTCACATAAACTCATTCCACTGAACCTCTGCTATGAGGAAAGGCTGAGAGTGTTGAGATTGCTAAGCCTGGAGAAGAGAAGGCTCCAGGGGAAAAATGGTTTTAAACTGAAAAAAGAAAGATTTAGATAAGATATGAAAAAATCCTTCCCTGTGAGGGTGGGGAGGCCCTGGCAGTGGTTGCCCAGAGAAGTTGTGGCTGCTCCTAGATCCCTGGAAGTGTCCAAAGCCAGGTTGGACAGATCTTGGAGGAGCCTGGGATGGTGGAAAGTGTCCCTGCCCGTGGCAGAGGGTGGAACTGGATGGACTTTAATGCCCCTTCCACCCCAAACCATTCTGGGACTCTGTGTCAAGGAAACAGCAGCACCTTCTTAGAGCAGCACTGCCAATGGCAGCTTTGGTACCTCTGTTGAGAATGAGGCCCCCTGCTCATTTGCCTTCCCATTTCATCTCCTGCCAATGCTCAGTTTCATTTTTGGACACTTATATCTGTTAAAACAGCCCCAATCCAAACCCCTCAATGATAACTGGATTAAGGAATATTTCATTTTATCACTGTCTTATTTAGGAACTGTATTTTATTTACACTCAACACATAAATATCCAGAAGCTCCACAGGAATTCAGCTCTGAGACTAAACCTATCAGAAGGATAACACCACCAAAATCAGATAAGCCTAGGAGAGGGGAGGGCTCTGGAGCAGGGAATGATCCCCGCATAGACATGCACCATCTCTTCCCACCTCTTGCCCACTGAACTTGTGTTCTTCAGGGTTACCACAGACAGGCCCTTTCCTGGTCAGGACCAGGACTCTCTCATGGCAGAAGCAGTGTGGGAGGATGCAATTCCCACAAGCCAACCCCTCCCAGGGAGAGCAGAGGGAAGGGGAGCTGATTGTGATGAGCCTGGGATTCTTCATGCTGGACTCTGGGAAAAACGATGGGATCACAGCCTCCAGCCACAGCACAGGATGGCCCAGGAACAGCACCACCCCACAGCCACCCCTCACCCCATGTCTTGTGTCTTGTGCAGGCTGTCCCCAGCAGTGTGTGTTCTATCCCAGCTGCTGGAACTGGGGTGGGGTGGGGTAACCCTCTGTCCGTGGCCCAGCTGTTCAAAACCAGCTGGGGCAGTTTGCTTTATCTCTGCCAGGACCCAGCCTCCCTCCAGGCACAGATCTCCTGCTGATGGGCCAGGGAATGTCACTGAGAAAATTCCATCAGCCATTGGGAGATGCTGCAGCCAGGGCAGGAGCCAAACATTCCTACCTGGATCCAATCTGGGACTGGGAACACCAAACATTCCTCCCTGGATCCAATCTGGGATTGGGAACACCAAACATTCCTCCCTGGATCCAATCTGAGCTTTGGCACACCAGGACAGCCTTTCCCACTGCATTCCCAGAGGAACACCAGCCCCAGCTCTCCCCACTGCACCTTCAGAGGAAACCTCCCCCTTTCTCCAGGATCCCTGCTCCAGCAGAGCCACATCTGCCACTGCAGGAGGGCTGCAGCCACCATGGGATGGCACTGCCACCAACCCCTGACACACAGGGGACAGCTGTGAGCCTGACTATGGCAGGGGGGTTGATTTTTTGTATCACTGCATTTTTATTTCAATTCTCCTAATAAAGAACTGTTATTCCTATCCCCATGTCTTTGCCTGAGAGCCCCTGAATTTCCAAGTGATAATAATTGGGAGGGAGGGGGTTTAAATTCTCCATTCCAAGGGAGGTTCCTGCCTTCCTCAGCACACACCTGTTGCTCTACCCCAAACCCCCCACCACCCCACACACCAGGTACAACAGCTCCAGCCCTGAGCTGGGGCTCCCCAGGCTCCTCTGTCCCAGCACCAGAGGCTGCTCCTTCACAGGCCCCCGGTGCTCATCAAGAGCTGTCTAAGGAAATCTGCCCAGAAATGCTTTTTCTAAAGATATTTATCGTGCAGGTAAATGCAGGCTAATTAGATCCTAAACCAACACCACAATCCCAGCACAGGTCAGAGCAGGGCACGGATTGTTCTGGGGAGAGGTTGGGGTTTGGGAGATCAGAGCCAGAGTCCTGCTCCCACCAGCAGTGCTGCCAGGGACGGTGTCCTGCTCAGTTTTGCATTTTTGGGGATGCAGGGAGCTGCCACTGCCCCTCTGGAGTCAGCAATCAGGGTCACTGTAGATCTTTTAATCCTGAGCTTCCCTCCATGCTGACTCCACAGCATTTAACTGGGTTTAAAAGTGCTATAAAATCTTTGCATACAGACTGAATTTGTGCTTTTATATATATATAAAAATAATATGCATTTATATAAATATGTAAAAATATATTATTAAATATGTCGAATTATAATCATTAAATATATATTTTAATTAAAAATTATATATTTTTAATAATTAGATATGTTATAATACTATAAATAATTAAATATATTAAATATATATTATATATTATATATTAAATATATTTTAAATATATTATATGTTATATATTAAATATATTAAAATATATTATATATTATATAAAACCATTAAATATATTAAATATATAATATATATCCCCTATGTACAAAGATTATATATAAATATATATAAAATATAGATTATATATCTAATATATCTAAATATAGCTATATAAAATATATAATATAGAAATATTTATAAATATATACTTGAAACATATATAATACATACATACATTTCTTCATATATATATTTCTTTATAAATATATATAATATATATTTTTATATATATTCTTTATTTATAGATCTTTCTTTGCTCCTCTTTCTATTTAAAGACATCTATATACGCAGACCTTAGACTCACATATACCACATATATATATAATTATACATATATATATTTTATATATTTTTATATATTTTATATATTTTTATGTATTTTATATACATTATATACATATAATGTATTATATATATACAATATGTATTATATATACTATATATATTTATAAAATTATATACATACATATATATAAAATGAAATATATATTTTATATATATATATTAAAAAATTATATATATATTTATATAAAGGCTCACAAGAGTCCCAAAGTCAGGGATGTGCCTCTCATGGCCCCTCTGTTCCTGCTCAGGAGCCTTTGAAAACATTTACAAAAATCCATAGCAGGAAGAAATACTTCAGGATAAATTGTTCTTTGTCTCAAACGTGTTAATCATTTTCCCAAGCAGGAGCTGTATGTTTTCCTCAGCCTTGGGTCTAAAGGGATGTATTTACACAAAGAAGAGTTTTTATTTGAGACATTAACCCCCTCACAAGACATGAAATATGAGTATTAAACATGGGGGTGTTTTCAAAAGGGACAGCAGGGTTCTGAGTTTTTTATAGTTGACAACTGAGTCTCGTGATAAAATTTTGGGACTTGGTGAGCCAAGGGCAGGGCCTTCATTCCAAGAGCCAGTGCTGAGTGCCAGACAAGGCTGCTGAGCAGCAGGGTGGGAAGACTTTCCTTAGGGAAACACCACGCTTGGCAAGGGATTGCAAACCCCATTGGATTGGGATGGACCTTCAAGGCAACACCACACCAAAACCTTCCCCACCTTGCCGAGGAGAAATGCCACACCATCACAGCAAGTAAATGTGTCCCTTCAGACCCCAACCAGGGCTCAGGGTGTTCCTCAGCACCTGCAGCCTCGCTGTGCTCAAGGCACAACCTGTTTTCCTCCAGCTGTTGCCCAGCACAGCCTCTCCCTCGTGGCACCATTCCATTGGGACACTCCAGGCCAGCATCCCTGCTCCCCTGGCAGCTGACAGCCCTTTGAAGGGGCTGAGCCCTGGGTTTATCTCCAGGATTTTTCTAATGAGCTCTTAAACCTTCTATCAATGACACATTCCATCAGTGGATCAAGGCACCTAAATAAAATTGACATAAGGCAAGGCCTTTTAATTATCCAATTATTTTGCTTCATGCAGCAGCTGGTAAAAAGTAAAAAGACTTAGTGTTCTTCTTTCGTCTCTGTTGACATAAAATCAAGGATCAAAGCACCTTAATTTTTGGCCTCTGATTTTTCTTTCCTTGATTTAAGCACGCCTGTTATGAGTTCAGTGGCCTTCCTGCCCCTTTGCTTATTTAGCAGTGATTAGTGAGTGCTGAAGCTGCAAAGCCTCGGAGTTTGCTGTCATGGGATGAAGCCCCCATGGCACTGGGAGCTGATGCTGTGCAGAATAGGTCCTCACCCCATCACCAAAGACAATTTTCAATCCCAAGAGCGAGACAGGAATGATTTATCCATGGGGAACTAACAGAGGCAGAGATGAAGGGCTGCGTGGGAAGTGTTTGGGAGACAAAAGGACATGGTGCAGGTCACACCTCTGTTCAGGGACCTGCTGGAGGGGCTGGTTTGAAATTCCACGAGCATTGGATCCCCAGAATGGAGATTTTAAATCCTGCTTGATTTTCTTCCTCCACCTTTACAGAGCAACCTGTAGATCCAGCTTGGATCTCCCCTGGGTCTGTTGAAGAACAGATACTCTGTGGATACACATGATCAGACTGATTTTTGCACCAGGCATCATCTGAAGTGTTTTTCTGAGGAAACCTCATCCCAATGGGCAATTTGGACCACCCCAGATCAGATTTGCCCCCGGAGAGCTCTGTCCCTCTCCAAGGGAATGGTGATTACAGCTTCCAGGGAGGTGGGAGAGATCTGTAGCACAATAATAAATATCACTCATCAGTTTCCTGATTTCTCCTTGCTGCACCTGGACCTGCAGGTGTGTTGGGCTGCGAGTCTCTAAGCTGGGGTGCAGAGTCCATCTATCCGTGTGCATTCACGGACAGGGATTCTCATGCATGGATAGACAGCTGTGAGAGGGAAGCAAGAGCCCAGGGGAGTGTTCCCAAGAGCCTGACTCGGCAGCAGAGGCTCTGCAGGAGTTTCTGTGGAGCAGGGAGGTGGTGGCAGGAGGACAGTGGAGCGTGGGATCTTGCCTGCTCCAGCACAGCCCTGGGGCTGCACTCCTGGGCAGCACAGACAGAACTTGGTGTTCATGCAGGTGTCCCTGTGGATGAGATCCAGCAGACACCAGCACACTGCAGGAGGAGGGCTCTGCACAGAGTTCTTCTTGCTAAACGAGGCAGGTGCCACCCAAACGAGCAGATTTTGGATGGTGTCGGGTACTCCCAGCTCCTCCAATGGCTCTGGATGTCCTTGAATAAAGACTTTTTAAGCCTCTCTTGCAAGACTGACACTGAAAAGCTTTTACAGCCCTGCCAAGGCTGTTCAGCTGGGTAGTTTCAGGTAAGCTCCATGTGGGCAGACCTGGTCTGGAATTCCTCTTGTCACTCAGGTCAGCCACGCTGAAGGATCTGCTTCTAATTCATGCAGCTTCCTCTCATCCAGTGCTCCCAAATCCACAGGAAAAGATCTTTTTGCTATGGGACATCCAGGCTCTTCACCACCAGGAGAAGTTTGCTGAGCTATCCTTCACCTCCTCTTCCTTAGCTACAGCTGTGAAAAATAAAAAATTAAATAGATGAGGGATTCCAGTGCCACACCAGCCTTTTGCCACAAGCACAGGGGGGGAGGTGAGGGGCACATTGGCCTTCCCAATCAATCCCTGTAACAGAATAGTGACTCCATGAGTTTCTTGAACACAGGACATGTTCAAAGTCACCACCAGTGTCTGGAGTCTCTCCTAAGGTGCATCTCTGGATGATCCCATGCTGGTTTTATGAGGGGACTTTGCTTAGGATGGTGGCTAATTGTAAGGCTCCTGTTGATAAAGCCAAGGAGGCCAGGGTGATTCCCTCAGCTGGGAAATGTGATGTCTAGAGGAGCTGGGCAGTAAATATTAACCCCATCATCAACCACACATTGCTCTGCTGATGTCTCCAGGCTGGAAATATCACCCTCACCAGCTCTTCTCCTTCAATTCTCTCCTGTCATGGATCTGGCTTCTCCTGTGACCTTGGCCAAGCTCCTTTGCCTTGGGTTGTTCTGTTTTGCAGCTCAGGAAGATTTATTTGAGTCCCAAAGGTCCAGCTGACAATGGCAAGTTTACTCTGATAAATTCCCACTTGTACAATGCACACCACATTCGGCCACTTGGGCTGCACCAAGGGCTGGAATGATCCTTGTGGTCCCTTCAAACTCAGGATATTCCATGATTCTAAGGACACAGATATAGCCCAGCTGCTGTGTTCACTGTCAAAACCAAGCCCACATGGAGACAAAGACCTGGGGAATGGTCCAAGCCTCTTAACTTTGAACATCCAGAGAAGGTGGCAGCTCCTCTCATGCCTCATCAGGATGAACCTTTCCTCAAAGTCTTCCTGTTTGTTTTGTGGGCAGCAAAGGTCAACTGACCATCCCAGACTGCCAAACCAACCCTGTGGCCATCTAAAGGCAGGTAAGCTGAACACCATCCTCGCTGAACCTGCTGCCCTTCAGTCCAAGCCAAGGAGACTGAGATTTCTCTGAGTTGGTGGCTTCCCAAAATCCTGTGATATCCAGGGAATCTCCAGAGGAATGCCCACAGAAGAGTTGGGACAGCATGAAGTCAGGGGCCAGGGTTTAAATCTGAAAAACCCAGGTGGGGCATCACCCAAGGACTTGGGGAAGCCTAAGGAACAGAAAACTCAGATCTCAAAGTAAGAGTCCATCTCTGAGGATGCAGCTTCATCTGGGGTTAACAGGAACAGCACATGGGAAAAAGAAACCCAGAATTGGAGTTTGAGCACTCCCATAAACCAGATTTTGAGGTCTGGTAGCCTAAAGACACAGGCTCACGTTAAAGCTGTATGGGAAACTCAGGTAGAATTGGGGGTTCCAGAACTTAATCATATCAGCATTCCCAGGTTACTCCTTTGAAAATTAAAGAATAATTAAAGAAGAAAGCCAAGGCAGAGCTCAGCACTGTGTCTCACTCAGAGGAGCACGAATTTCACACAGCAGACACAGGAATGACAAACCATAATTAACATCTGGCAGCAACCAGTGAAGACCTGGAGAGGCAACGACTCCTATTGTAAATTAAATATCAGTTTGGTCAGAGGGTCAATAAAAATAGGCTTTCACCTGCTCCTAATTATTTCCCCCACTACAATAGCTGTTTGTTCCCACTCAGGGGGGGACAGGGCTGTGAGATAGAGTGTGCAGAGGGTGGAATTCACCTCTCTGAGGCAGCTCTGACCTGCTCACACTCAGGCCTTTGCAAGGGCAGAAGTCCTTTGCATAAAGGTGCTTTTTACCCCTGTGTGAAGCTCAGAGCAGCTGAAAAATTGCAGATTTTCATCTGCTGAGCCCGTGGCTGCTGCTGGCTGGGCTCTGGCAGCCATGGAAGTGGCTGCAATCCAGCTGCAGAACTAGCCCTCCCCAGTGTGTTCGTGTGCAGGCAGTGTGTGTTCATGCATCTATGCAAATGCACCAGCAGCGTGCTTTTAATGCACTCGAATTTCATCACTGCTTGAATTTAAAAACAAAAACAAAAAAAACAACCAAAAAAAATAGAAAAACAACCAAAAAAAAAAAAACCCAAAGAAAAAAGCCCCACATTTTTTAAGCCTTCCAAACAAACGCTCTTTTCAACCCACTGGCAATTACGGAGAGGTCCTGATCCTTTCTGCTTGTTACTGTCAAACAAGTTTTCAGTAGGATTCAATAAAGTGATCTGACATTTCTTTGGAGATCTTTACACACAGTAGCTCAAGCCAGGAAAGAACTTTACTTCTGGCAGCTATGTGAATATTTTATTTTGCCCAAAGCTAGACAGGTGTGATCAAGAAGAACAGGGGGGAAAAATATATTAGCAAAAGGCCTTTCAGTGGCAATACAGGTGTTTGCTGGAGTGAAGTCGGTTTGGGTTGTGTGTGTTTTTTTAAAGCAGAGAATCTTAGTAGGGTTAAGATTAAAGGCACAGCACATTTATTTCTCACAGACTGAAAGTCAGGGAAGCATTTTCTGAAAGAGAGGGTAGGGTTTGCCCCTGGGTAGGGCATTTTGAACTAGATCTGAAATAAGGATTAAGTTCCTCATTCCCATAAGCTCAATGAGACTTTGGCACATTAGATATTCCCTGGATCCGAGCCCTTCTCACCAAGCATTGGGAAGTCACTAAAGAGTTAAATGAGTTTATAATTCACAGAACAAGTCAATACATTCATTCAAACAGTTACAGAAAGGTCACAGGCTGGGGTGCCTGAAACCTGCTTAAGCAACAGTTTTTTGCTCCTAAGGTAAGGCAAAACTCGGGGCACATTTCCTGGAAGAGGCTGGAAATCCTGCTGAAGCACCAGGAAGAAGCTGCACTGGGTTTTTTTGAGATCTGGGGAGCCTCCTCCCAACTCAGAGTCTCAGGGAGTTTGTTGGAGATGAGAGGTGGGTTGAGAAAAACCTGTAATTGGGGGTATGTATAGAAGAGTTTTTAATTCAATGTCGAGGACAAAACGTGCCAGAGGAGCTGGGGCCAGGCTGGATGAGGTCCAGCAGGAAGGAGAACCCCCCAGATCCCACTGCAGGCTCTGCCCTTGACAATGTTGGACATTCTGGGACTGTGTCCAGAGCTGGGATCCAGGAGAGGACAAAGAGAAAGGTGAGGGATGGGTGGCCTGGAGGGAGGGAGCAGCTGGGCATTGGAGCAGGGTCATTCATGGAGGAGGCAAAACTGATGTGACTTGTTGAAGTCAAGAACTCTGAGAAGGATTTCTCTGCATGTTTTAAGGGATCCAAACCCCCTGACAAACACTGTTTATAACCTTTGTCCATGGAAAGGGCTTCTTAGGCTCTGGGATGAAGCAGAACTTTCAAGAATGTGTACTTGATAGTAGCATAATATGGAATTTATCACAGGGGGAGAAAAGTAGAATTTTGGGGTTTCTAGGATGGCAGGGAGAGGAAGGCAAGATCCTTGTCGTTTTTAGGCTTCTTCCTTCTTCTTCATCTGCTCCATCTTCTGCTGTGATGGTGGCACTTTCTGGTTGGTTTAGAGCAGAGACTGTCTAACACAAGTGAGAGGGATTGGAAAATTATTGTAAATACTGTACACATAGTTTTTAGTATAAAAGAAAACACCACCCTGAGGGCACTGGATTGTGCCTTGGACTGACCTGTTGAGCAGAACTCTGTTAGTCAGGAAAAGAATGGAGTAGATAAGAAAGAATAAACAACCTTGGAAAACAGAAGAGACGACTCCCAACTTTTTCTTCAATCACCGGGCTGGGAGAAAAGGACTTTCTAAATCTTGTGAATTCAAAATATCAGGAAAAAACCCCAAGAGTGCCTGAGCATCTCCAGCTGGGATGGTCTTTGGAGATCCTGCAAGGTGTCAGCTCGACCCTGAACATTACAGAACAAGGCCCTCAGTAGCTGAGCTCACAACATTTTCTGTGGAAATCCCTCTTTCAGGTTCATAACCTACTGGTTATCTGTTATATTGTTTTATCTTTGCACCCACTGTACACAGGTTTTCAGTCTGTCGCAGAGGGATGGACAAGAAATCAACCAGCAGGGGTTTCAGAAGTGTGAAGGGGAGCAGCCCTGGTGAGGAAAAAGAAGGAAGAAAAATAAAGGCGAAATTAAAAAAAAAAAAAAAAAAGGAAAAGGGAAAGGAAAAGGGAAAGGAAAAGGGAAAGGGAAAGGGAAAGGGAAAGGGAAAGGGAAAGGGAAAGGGAAAGGGAAAGGGAAAGGGAAAGGGAAGGGGAGCAGCCCTGGTGAGGAAAAAGAAGGAAGAAAAATAAAGGCCTACACTCCCACCTAACCACTTCCCCAACTTCACAGCCAAAACCGCCCCCCTCCACTCACTCTTCCCCACAAAACATGTACACTCCCTCATTCAAGCTTCACCACCACTACCCCTCCCCACACACTCCCTCATTACGGCCCCCCCTCCCCCTCTTCCTTTTCTCCACCTTCCCTCGTAAAAGAAAAAAGAGAGTCACTGGAGGGAAGTGGTACATTTTTCTATAGGTTAAGTCTCACTTTGCATTGATCACATGCACAGTGAGGCACGAAGGATCCCAGCTGCCATAACCAGAGAAGAAATATATTTAAGAGCCTTCAGAAGACTTGAAAAATGATAAGGAAAAATGATCAGAAAAAATCAGGTGCCTCTGGGAGCTGAGTCAGGGCAAAACTCCATCTTAGGAGCTCCAAACATCCTTCTGGAGGAAGTCCTTCCCTCAGGCAGATGAGGTGGGGGCTCAATCACCTCTCTGAGATGCCTTCATCTGACCAGAGTTTACTCTGTGACACCTTTAGGGGCTTGGCCCATGCCATGTCCTTTTTTCAGCAGGAAATGGAAGATTTGGAGCTGGTGGGCACAGATGGGACAGCACAGGATAAAGAGAGACAAGGTTGTTATTCAAACACAGCAAGCACTGGGGGTTTCTGCTGTGGACTTTGTCATCTTTTGGGGCTATAGAGGGTGTCAGGGACCAGCAGCCCTGTTGTGACTTGCCATCAGAGGATGCAAATATTGCCTGGATTGTGCTCCCAGACAGCCCAGCTTCCCTGCAAGGTGAATTTCAGACGGACCACAGCAGTGTCCTCCCTCAGCCACAGGCAGAGTGTGACCCACAAACGTATAAATCACATTTGGAGGTCAGCCCGGGGTGAGCTGCAGCCAAAGGGGAAAAGAAGGTTGAATCATGGCAGCAGGTCAGCAAAACACCACCCGCTCTGAGGAGTGACAAGGAGCAGGGAAAAACCCAGGAGAAGCCACACGGCTCTGGGGATGTAGGGCCACTGATGTGGCATTAAAACAAGGTCACTTCTGAAATCAGAAATGAAATGAAATCAGGCTGAAATCAGAGCAGATGGGCCCCCAGGCTTTACCTGTGGTACCCCAGGTAAATATTACCCATATGCCAGGAGAAGAGACGACAGGGGCACTCATGGCACATTTTCCACTTGGGAAAGTGAGGCAGGAAGCCAAGCAGAGGGGGCTGAGCCACCTCCAGCCTCACAACAGGCCTGAGTTCTTCACCTGCAAACCCACCCTCCACATCTCCACAGAGAATATAAGATACTAAGAATGAATTTTTTTTTTTTTTTTTTTTTTTTAATTGGTGCTGCCTTCTGCTCGTGCTTGGGAAGCTGCCCAGTGCTTCCCTGATTTGCTGAAAACATCTGGCTCTATTTTGGGGAGGAAAAGCCACTTTTCTTGCTGTTTATGCAGCACAGCCCCACAGGAAAGGAGGGCTCCGGGCTCGGAAAGCTTCAGGATCTTCGGAGCCTCTCAAAAGCCTTTTAATTACCTTTGAAATAGGACAGGTTCTCTTTGGGGAACATCACGAGACCTGAGAGCAGAAAAAAGCTGAGAGAGCTGGTCCCACCGACTCCCAGCTCCAAGCCAAACAGGTTTGGCCAGCCCTAATTAAGGTAATTAATATCCTCAAGCCTGTTATTAAGCAAGAAGCAGTAAAAGGGAGTCTCCCCTTTACCTCGGGGTCCTGCCGAGTGCCTCAGCCCAACAAGCAGCCCTTTGTCAGCCCCAGGGCTGGATCCTGCTGCTCAGGGGACCTCAGGAAGTCATCAGATGAGCCCCCATCCCCTTCCTAGCACAGGGAAGGTGATTTCAGGCTGTGTTCCAGCACGTGCTTTGGACACAACGCCTGGTGGGATGGTTGGGCAGGGGGAGGTGAGCTGAGAGGTGTTGGGAAGGTGGCCCAGCTTATCCCCTGATCCCTGTGAAACAGGGTGGGTCAGGTGGGACCATCCCTAGGGCAGGGTCAGGTCTGCACATCACCCCCAGAGAGCTGGGGTCTGAATTTGGACCTGAATTTGGGCCTTAGGCTGGAAGTCTCATGGACATTGAAGCAGCACTGAAAAGGGAGCTCATTTCAAAGACCCTGGTGAGCCTTCAAAATAAAATGATTAGTATAAATTGAGAGAGATAATTAAGAAATCCCATCTAAATGTAAGAAGCAGCCTTTTCACTGTGAGGGTGGTCAAAGAGAGGACAAGGTTGCCCAGAGAGGCTGTGGAGCCTCCATTCTTGGAGAAAGGCAAAATCCATTGGGATGTGGTCCTGGACAGCCTGTCCTAGGTTGCCCTGCTTGAGCAGAGTGATCTCCAGAGATCCCTGCCAGCCTCAATTCCCACATGATTCTATGAAATTAAATATATTAAATAATGACATGCAGCAAATTCATGGGGTCACAGAATCCCAGAATGGTCTGGGTTGGAAGGGACATCAAAAATCATCCAGTCCCACCCCTGGGACTTCCACCATCCCAGGGTGCTCCAAGCCCCATCCAGCCTGGCCTTGGACACTTCCAGAGGTCCAGGGGCAGCCACAGCTTCTCTGGGCACCCTGTGCCAGGGCCTGCTCACCCTCCCAGACAGGAATTCCTTCCCAATATCCCATCTAAACCGCCTCTCTGGCAGTGGAGGCCATTCCCTGTGTCCTGTCCCTCCATGCCTTGTCCCCAGTCCCTCTCCAGCTCTCCTGGAGCTCCTTCAGGCCCTGCCAGGGGCTCTGAGCTCTCCCTGGAGCCTTCTCCTCTGCAGCTGAACACCCCCAGCTCTCCCAGCTTTTCCTCATAGGAGAGATGCTCCAGCCCTCAGAGCACCTTCATGGCCATGAATATACATAATTATATTTATATTTAATACATTTATAAATAAATATGGATGTATAATGTATACCATGGTGGAACACAATGTATTCCAGGCCTTTCTCTCCTGATGGGACTCACCCATCCAGCTCCACCAGGAAAACACCACGAGGCATCCAAGGCAACAAGCCCTGGTGCACAGCAGATTCAGAAGAGATGCTCTGCCACCAACCTCCCCTTTTGCTTGTGCCAAAAAAAAAAAGGACCTGACCATTTTTTTAACTTCATGCCTGTCTGTTCAAGTCCTTTTCCCCCCACCTCAGCGCCCCCAGGTAGGAAAATTCCTCCCAGAGGAAAGCACTGTTGCAATCTATTTTGTTTCTCAGTCAAGTACAAGAGTTTGGTATTTTTCCACTGGAAATTCTTCTCCGATGCCTTCTTTCAAATATGCCTAGAAGGAAAATTTGCTTTTCCACTGCTGGCCTGTGAGAGCCCAAGGTGTCAGTCTGCCCTGCAGGAATGTGGGGTTGGATACCATGGGTGAGGGAGCTCGAAGGAGATGAACAGCCCCTGGAGCAGCACGCCCAGGGAATGGCTGTTGCATCTCAGCCAGCCTTCAAGAGGGAAGGAAAGAGCACGAGGGCTCAGAAAAGCAGCAGCAATGTGATCCTGGATGGTTTTCCACAGGTGGATGGAATAGGGGTATCCAAGTGTGTGCTGGGATACCTGCACACAAACAGCAAAAAAAAAAAAAAACACTTTCAGTCCAAAAATGGCACAACTGAAGGACATTTTCTATAGCAGCTGATATTCTGAGCTTGAGAAATCCCATCCCCATCACTCACATTCATTCCACTTCCCTGGAAGTGTCCAAGGCCAGGCTGGATGGGGCTTGGAGCAGCCTGGTCTAGAGGAGGGTGTCCCTGCCCATGCCAGGGGTGGAATGAGATGGTCTTTAAGGTCTCTTCCAACTGAAACTGTCCTGTGACTCTGTGATATTCCTCAGGGTTTAGGTTCCCTTTCATGAAGATTTATCTCTCCATGGGGTTTGTTAAGCCTTGCTGACCTCAGGGGCTTCCTCGAGCCGTGGATGATAACCACTGAAATGGCAAGTCACTGAAATGGGGAGCTTCAAACTCTGTCCAGTGACATCCCAGGACCAGGACTGGCTGTGTGTGGCTCTGTGCTTGGGGGGTTATCCATGAGGATGGGGTGTGACAGGATTGGGCCTTTAACTAGTTTCTCTTGGTCACATGCAAAGAGGAGTTTTCCTCCCTGGAGGACAACAAAATCCTCATTTAACTCCACTGCAAACTGGAGTAGAAGTTCTTGCCCCAAAAATGTGCGAGTTCACACCACCTGTCACGGGTTGCAGTGCGAAATGTAACCAAAACTGTGTATTCTGTCACCATCTGATCAAACTGGGGTGTGGGTGCTGTAATTGTCTGTCAATGGCCAACTGTCAAAAACCCGCTGGGGCAGTTTTCTGATCTCTTCCACAACCCATCCTCCCTCCAGGCAGAGATCTTCTGCTGATGGGACAGGGAGTGTCACTGAGAAAATTCCATCAGCCCACTGGGAAATGCTCCAGCCAGGGGGAGGAGCCAAACATTCCTACCTGGATAAAAATCTGGGAGTTGGAACACCAAGCAGCCTTTCCACTGCATTCCCAGAGGAACACCAGGCCCATCTCTCCCCACTGGAGCTTCAGTGAAAAACTCCACTTTTCTCCAGGAGCATCACTTCACCAGAGCCACATCTGCCACTGGGACTGCAGCCACCATGGGATGGCACTGCCACCAACACCCTGACCCACAGGGGGACAGCTGGGATCCTGACTCTGGCACTGGGTTTGTTTGTTTGTTTGTTTGTTTGTTTGGGTTTTTTTCTCCTTTGTTATACTGCATGAGTTTTGGGTTTATTTTTTATTATTATTTTAGTTCCCCTAATAAAGAACTGTTATTCCTATCCCCATACCTTCGCCTGAGAGCCCCTGAATTTCAAAATGATAATAATTGGGAGGGAGGGAGTTTGCATTCTCCATTCCAAGGAATTCCCTGCCTTCCTTAGCACACACCTCTCACTCAAACCACGACACCACCAAAGCCATTGCTGAGAGGAACAAACCACTGAGGTCTCTGCTCTCAGAAGCAGCAGACAGGCAGATGTGGGCCTGGAAAAGTTCATCCCAAATACTGAAAGCAAAGCTCAAAGACCAGCTTCTAGTGGGAAGCACCAGACCAAATTCCATCAGTGCTGGACAGAGCCCAGGGGGCAGAGCAAGCTCCAGCCCTCTGCTCTCAGCCACCCTCTGTGCCAGGACCTCGCTCATCCTGGCCAGGCACCAATCTTCACTGCACCAGCTTCACACCCTACAGAGCTGAAGGAGAAAGACTTTATTTAAGACTTTATAAGAGACTTCAATTATTTTGAATAAAACCCTCCAAAGCTTTATAGGAACAGGTACTCTGTGCCTGTGGAAAAGAAAGGAATAATTTTTTTAAAAAATCAGGCTTTGTCTGATGGTGTGGTTGCCCTGTAAAGCAGAAAACAAGATTCCAGCAAGTTTTAAAAGCAAACTGGACACTGATGAAAATGAAGATTCAGAAGGGTGACCCCTCTGGTGCCCAGTAGGGAGAGGACCTCCAATGCCTAGCATTTCAGGGGGAGATTTTGGAGACAAGTTCTTCCTTCATTTGGAGATATCTGCTATATATTGTTTTGCTGCTCAGGTAGGAGTCAGTGAGCTCAGAGCCTGATCCAGTGAGCAATCACTCTGCGTTGACTTCAAGAAGTTTTGGATCAGGTACAGAATGAACTCTAAACCAACATCATCGAGCTTCCTAAAGAGAAATCCCCTCTCTTCACATTTCTGAGGCCAAGCAAACACTTTAGCACAGTGGTTGCTTTCAGGGCCGGGCTCAGGTACACGGCCTCAAGTACATTTGCCATGGCCAAGGAGGAAGCTCTCCACATGAGTGGGGGCTTTTCTGGTTGGTGGAGGAGAAATCTCTTCAACAGAAAGTGTCTGACTGGACAAACATCCTTCCTCAACATCGTCCAGCCCTGATAAGGTCCCAGCACTAGACAGGCAGAATCTCTGCAGAAAGGTTCTCTAATAATTCTTTCCCCTCTTGGGCAAGTGCCAGTTGCTCCACCTGGGTAATAATTTGCTTTTTGAGTAAGAACACCCAGATCCCTTGTGCTTGACCTGTGTCCTGCCTGGAAAATTCAGATGAGTGATCAAGGACCCACGCTGGCTGTTGGACAGAGCCCTGTTCCACTGGGAATGTCCACGTTGGCTCATCCACCCTCCCCTGGTGGACTGGGACAGAGGCTTGCAGCACACCCAGTGTGCTGATACACCATTGGGGTGCAAAACCAGGAAATCAGTGCTGTCCCCATGAAGACAATCACTGGGAAAAGCCGGATTATATCATCCTGGCTGGGGGAAAACCGTGCCAGCAGCTGGAGCTCGCCACTTCCCAGTCCCGCCGGAGCGCGGAGCCAACAATCTGTCGAGGGAGACCGAGGGGAAATGTACCAGCACCAGATCTATATTTCTTAAAGGGATTAATTAAATCAAACCAATTCACATCACTTCACACAGTCAGCAGCTCATCACGGAGCAAAACAAAGGGAGGGAGGGAAAGGAGGAGAACGAGACAGGCCAGCGCTGCTCCTTCCAACTAAGCCGGAGCAAATTGTGCAGGAGGCTGCCAGCCTCCCCTCCGTGCCCTCCCGAGGGATGCACGGCGCTGGGGAAGCACATCCAGATGCCTGCAGGGACAGACAAGTGGCTAATTAGAGTTCTGACCATGAAGGGCACTCAGCAGCTCTCTGAGGGCCTCTCCCCGAGCCCAAAGAGGAGCTGCCAAGGGGAAAACACGCCAGGCGCAAGCTGGGAACTTCAGTCACACCATTTTAATTTTTTCTCCCTATTTTTTTTTTTTTTTTTTTATCTCTTCCTGGCAGTGTGATGATTTTTTCCTAATTATCAGCTTGTGTTGATTAACCATCTGAGCAGCATGGGGCTGGAAATTCAAATATCCATCAGCTGGCGAGCAGTGGAGCTTCAAGAGGGAGGAGATCAGTTGGAATCAGTGAGGATTCGAAATACGTGTAATCATTTTGGCCACCTCAACTTTGGGCACAGCCCCTTTTCTTTTGGTCAATTCTGAATCTGTACTTTTCCCAAGATCTGTCGTGCTTCTCCATGAGGTAAAAGCTGCTGGTTCCTCAAGAGGAAAGTCATGACTTCTCCAAAATTTCCCAGAAGCTGGGACAGCAGAAGGAGAAACATCAGGAACCCCAAGAATCACACAGCGGTTGGTAATGCTGAAACTGTATTCCCAAGGGAAAAGAAAAAAATCTGGAAAAAACACTGAAAATAATTAGTAGGGAGAAAACCCTCCTGAGATTTTCTCTAAACCAGTGGTGTTTATTTTGCAGTTCAGAATAGCTGAGGAGCTTTGAAACTGCTTTTGGCATTTTTACTGAGTGGGAAACAGGCTCAGAATGATCAAATCATGTTTCTGAGCACAGCCATGGATTTTTTTTCCCCTCTTTGGGACCATGGATTTTTTTTCTCCCTCTTTGGGGCCCTCTGGCTGCTCTCATTTGGACTTGCCTTGGAAGAGGCCACTAAATTCACCTTTGGTGATGCACCTAAAAGCAGCATCTATTTTTCAACTGCAGAATTGAATTCAAATAAAGTATTTTACCAGCAATGAGTAGAACAACCTGAATTTCTCACCTTTGGCTTGACCATATATCAAAGAGGACAACCAAATTTTCCACAGGTGATACTTCACTCGTTCTTCTCTCATATTTTAAAATTTCTTCGAAAGAAGTTCCTATTCCCTTTTTACTTTTTGTCCTCAATTGTCCCCCTGAAGTCTCCAGCAGAGGTCACAAATGAATCATTTCTGCCATGGGCTAAACCAAACCTTTACTTGCAGAAATCCAGAAGTGAAAAAGGCTTTTTCAATAATTTTGTACTGTTTTGCTAGTTTGTTCCGCTTGGGCTTACCAGGATAAAATTATCACCCAATTTAGGCCACCAAAAATGTTATTCAGAGAAGTTGAGTGTGAGTTGGTCTTTTGGACAATTTTTGGAGCATTTTTTATTTCATAAATTAATAAAACTGTCTTAGGCACATCCCATTTCCCACCAAACTTGCCAGAAACCATAATTTTGTCCCAAAATTTCTGATTAAAAGCAAAGGAGAAATATCCATAGCAAGAGCAGTTCATATCCACTCTAATGAGTAATTAAGTAATTGCACCATCAAATCACTCCCTTCCTTGAGGATTTTATGATTAGGGCAAGGCAGAGGGAAGGAGAATGTTGAACTTGAATCTCTGACCTTATGAAGGGCTGATCCACCAGTGATCCTCACAAAGAGCTGCTTTTTGTCCTTTCCTTGGTGGCCTGGATCTCACCTTGCTGAGGAATGGGAAAAATCCTATAATTACAATAATTTCTCACCCTGTTCAAGCTGGAAGGAACCTATTGGCCCCCACACAACCCAGAGGGCCCTGAGATGGGTGGGAATAAAAACCCATTTTTATTCCTGTGCAAGATCTTCCCAAGGCACTGGAGAAGGGGACAGAGGAACAGCAGCCTGGGTGGCCCTGCCAGTGTCAAAGCAGCTTTTTCAGAAGCACTAAAACAGTACTCAGGGCTAGATCTGCTGGCACGTTTTTTATTTATTTTAATGCAGAGCATTTCTTTCTTGGCACTCAAGAGGCATTGAGTCCATGACTTAATCCGACAGATCTGCACCAGAAAATCATCCGAGTGTATTGGCCAAAAGGGGTGGGGAAGCAAATTGAAAGAGAAAAAAAAAATCTGGTGTAAAGTCTAAATAACCATGTTGGGTGACATCTGCAGGAGTGAGGTTGAAATCCTGAGTGGGAGATGAATGGAAATCACCCCAGACCACAGAGGCAGAGATATTTCCCACTCCATGTGGAGCCCATGTGGCTAGGCTGGGATTTTATGAGAAGAAAATGAGGACAGAAGCTCTAGTGAGGAATTGGAGAGTCATCCCACCACTTCTGATTGCAGCTGAGGTGGCGTTCATCCCACCTAATGATAGGGATGGAAGTCAGCAGACAAATTAAGACCCCACAAATTGAGGTGTTCATACAAAATGTCTTCCTAAGCACCTGGAGTTTGAGCTCCCAGAGGAAAAAGCAAAGATGCTGGGCTTTGTCCAGGCACTTAAACCTGGAATAATTCAACCTGAAAGATGGTTTTCCATGAGGACCTGAGCTCCTGAGCAAAGACCTGTTGAAAACCTCCGTTCCACTTTCAAATCCCCTTCCCAATCCTCACCTGAGGAGGCAGCAGCCTCTTCAAAGCAAAGGGGCAGACTGAAGCACCACCAGCATTTGGGATTCTCCATCTGCTTGGATTGGCTCCACATGACACGAACACAAGTGTGCCAAAACCGCCAGGAATTGCCCCATTTCTTTTCAGGGAGGGCTGTAATTAGATAACACGGGAGGCAGTCTCACGGGGGAAGCCACAGCACTGCAGAGCTTTGGAGGCATTTCAGAGCCAACTTTGTCACTCAGGAGGAAAACAATCCAGGGGAAGATGGCAGCTTGCCACAGAAATGTTCCCAATCTCCACGTGGCACTCACAGCTCAGTGCCTGGGACGTGTCCCGACACAGAACTCGACACCTGGCACCCTCCACAGCACTGCTGGGGAGATGGAGAGGTCTGGAGTGGACAGGAGTCCATTCTGATGCCTTAAGTTTTAGTTGTTTTATTTTTTAGATTCTGGGCTGTTTTGGTGAGTAGTTTTAGGTTTCACATTCAGTGCTACTGAGCTCTCTTCACAGAGCAGGGAGACAAAACAATTCCTTCTCTAGTTTGATACCCAGGACAACTTTCAGGCCCAAGAACAAAACCAAGGGGGAAGTGAGAAGCAAAAACAAGGAGGATGGAGCTTCATAACCTGAAGCTATAATTGGACAGTAAACTCCCATATGCTGATGGACCAGAACTTATCAAAGTGTGAGCCCTCGTGGCTAGGTGTCCATTTTGTGCCCATTTTGAGTTCATTTTGGCTGTGACCCAGCTGGGATCTTGTGCTGCCCAGGTGTGTCCATTGAGGCCTTTTAATAAATCCCTGCTTTATCCTTTTGCTCTGTCTGGGCTCTGCTCCAGGTCAGCCTCCAGAAGGCATCAGTTCAAACCTGGGGAATTGCAGTGGAGAAACCAAATGTGGCACAAGAAAAGGGCCCATCCCAGATTTAGCCAGTCCCACGTCGTTTAAGGGTCTAGAGGACCATGTTGGAGCACTGCTGCCCAAGACGGGAACACCTCCAGCAAGGAGATCTGGAGGGATGAGTTGCCCTGAGAAGGTGCCTCTGTTGATCATGACAGCTGCTCCAAATCTCAGATTTGGTGGAACAGGTTGCCTTGGGAGGGAGAGAGCTGAGGATACAAAACCAAAGGAACCCACAGGATGGTCTCTTCTCAAGGCCAAATGGATTCAAGCCTGGGAAGTGCACTAAAGGAAGTTTATGTTAGGATCTCGCTGGCCAGGGCCACTCCAAGCACACCCAGCACTCCCTGAGGGACCAAAATGAGGCCCAACCCAAGACAAAATGAGGCTCTAACATCAGCTTGCGGGAAACTTTGGGATTTGGGCACCTGAAGAGGAACATGTCCGAACTTAACCCTTCCTCACAAAATCAGTGATGTTCCCAAATAACCAGCCCTCAGTGTCCTGGTGTACAAATTTCCTCAGGAAACCCTAAGGGCCATGAGTCACCTTTTTTTCATGGGGGAAAGGTGGGGATGGTCACAACTGGCTTTGCAGAGGAGGACACAAACTGTCCCATTGGCCTTGCAGCCCTGGTGACCACCAGGCACCACAAATGAGCCCAGGGACTGTGCAGGGTCCATCCCAGAAGTGTCAGGACACAGAGGGTTTGTGGTGCTGACAAATCCCTTGGGCCTGGTGCTTATGGAGAGGGATTTTCCAGATCCTGTCAAAAGACCAGTTCAAGGAGTGGGAAAGGCTGGACAGTGCACATGGTGTGAAGCTGATGATGCTGCCAGCAGAGTCTGGAGCCAGGAAAGTCTGCAGGATCCAAAGGGAGAAGAGGACAAAGTGACCTCCCTGCTCTGTCCATGCCCAGGAGGAAATCAGGGTTAGCCTGGCCTGGAAAACACACACAGATGGTCAGTAGGCTCTGGACACAAGGGATGAGGCTTCTATTCCAAACTGCCACATACAAGCTGCCTCTGACATTCTCAGTTTCCCCCTCCTGGCACTGTTTGGAGCACTTGGAGGAGTTTTTTTCACATGTCTGTCCTCACCTGCATGGCTTCAGCCAAAGCACTGCTCAGGAGGACGTGATAAGGTGATGGCAAGGCTGTTTGCCAGCCTGCCCAGCAGCAAGAAGCTGGTTTGACAGCCAGGAATGGCAGGAAAAGAGGAGAAACGTGGCTGGCTGGCTGCCCTGGGAGCAGGGAAGACACTGGGGATGTTCATGGATTTTATCTAACTGCCCATTTGGGAGGTGAATGGGGAGCAGGGGTGGTCCAGAGATCCTTACCAGGCCCAGCATCACTCTGCAAACCCCAATTCCCTGCTCCAAGGACTGTTTTAGTGGATAAAACTCCCAAAATTTGCTTGTCCCTGCTGGCGACTGGGGTGTTGAGAGAGGAGGTTTGGGGGTTTTGCATATGGCTGAAGTGGGGCTCAGGCCCCTGGCACTTACTGGCATCTCCTGGGAGAGTGACATTTGCAGGGATGTTGCAGCTGAGCACAGATCGCCACCATCATAATTTTTATTACTATTATTAATAATAATAATAGTTATTTCAATATTGCTTCCAGTAACTGCTCTAAGTTATTACTGAAGGTGGCAGTGGAGGGGGTGGACAGGAACTTTCTCAGGACAAAACCAGGGAGTTTTGTCTCCTGATCTGCCTCACAGGGACATCTCCAAAGCCTTACATCAGTGGGAGAAATCAAAGATTTCTCCTCCTGGGACAGCAGCAAAGCCATACTGAGTGTCCTCCTGGACCTGAGCAATTCCCTCACCCACCAGGGATGTTGCCACCCAGCAGCCTTCGAGGTGAATTTTACAGTGAATTTTCAGTTTCTCTGTGCTCTGCTCTGCAGTTCTCAGCTGCAGCTGGGACTCAGGAGCTGAGGAGCTCTTTGTTGTAACCTGGATGTCCAAAAACAGGTCAGCTGTAGGCACCTGATATTTTCCTGATGGGAAAGCACCTCCTGAAGAAATTCCCAGCTGGGGATGGCCAGCTGCTCTCAGGTGAGACAGGTGAGAACTGATACAGGCATGAAGGTGGTGACTGGTGTTGGATGGAGCCCTTGTTCACCACCCATCACTGTAATATTCACCCTTCACTTCATTACTCTTAATAATTAATATCATTAATTATTATTGCCACCAGCCACCACGCCTCACCCTCGTTCTGGCACCCATGTGCTCTGAAAGTAAATTTGCTTTGCAAGGAGGCTGAAAAACGTGCACTTGAAGAGGAAGGGAATAGACCCAACTCGTTTACACAAACAAGCAGGAGAACAGGCTTGTCACATTCCAGGCGTGCTTCCCCCAGCCGCCGGCCCCCTCCTGCTCTGATGAAGGAAAAAGGCTTTTTCAAAAGAAATCCAGCATGGAAAGCTCCCCATCCACAAAAATCCTGAGGGGGGATCTATTTGTGAGGTGACGTGATTAGATTTGAGCTCCCAGGGTAATTTTTCCATCCTTGCCTTGTTTGGAAACACGAAGGGAAGGGGTTGGATTTTGCTCTTGGGAGGGCTGTCATCATCTGAGTCCCACCCCTGAACGACATGGGATGGCCTCTGTCCAGCCTGGGGAACTTTTTAGTGTCCAAAAGACAGGGGCTGCCCTCTCTGTTGGGGAACGTTCCTGGATCCACTCTCTCTGGGAAGATTCCACGAATCCCTCCAGCACCTTACTGATGCTCCCGTGGGATGTCTCGGTCTGGGAGCCCGGAGGGGAGGCTGAGCCTTGGTTTGCAGGGCTGGGGAAGAGAAAATCCAGGAGGGAAATCAGATAAGGCACATTCCTGGGCGCACATTACTGGAATGACTCCGCGTCGCAGCGCTAATGCCCATACTTGACCGAGGAGCTGCACAAATCCACTTGATTTATGGAGCAGAGGCACAGGCAGAGCCAGCCTGAGGAGGGAGGGTGTTTTCCCACCCCCCGTGGGACAGGGACAATGTCTCTGCTGTGTGTGAAGTGCTGCAGCAGAGAAAATGGGAAATGCCAGGAGAGAGATAAGCGCTGCTCCAGCCAGGAAGGCAAACTCGGTGCGTGTCCATCACTCCTCAGCTCTTTATCAGCCACCTGGGCACCTGCATCCTGCTGGCTCAGGGCTTGCAAAAGTAGAAAGAACTCAATATTAATGAGGGGGAAAGCAGCTGAGCCTCACCCCACACCACGGAGCCGTCCCTGTTCACCCCACAAAAAATGGGCACCTGTTGGAACACAGAAAATATTCCTCTTCATGTTTTCAGGGATCCAAACCCTCTGACAAACACTGCTTTTAACCTTCATCCATGGAAAGGGCTTCCCAGGCTCTGGGATCAAACAGAACTTTGAAGAATGTAAATCAGATAATATGTAATTTATCACAGGGGGAGAAATTTAGATTTCTGGGTTTGTTAGCATAGTAAGGAGATGAAGACAAGCTGGAGGATCCTTGTGGTTTTCAGGCTTCTTCCTCCTTCTCCATCTCCTCCATATTCTGCAGTGTTGGGGACACAGGAACATTGGGCACAATTTGCCACAGTGTCACATGAATAGAGATTTAGTTAGTTATTGGTAGAAAGTAGAAATAATGTCCATTCTTGGTGATAATTGGGTGAATTCTCTTTCAGAGAACCTTGATTCTGTGTGTTGGAGGCTTTTTGGTGCCTTTTGTCCCTCAGGCCAAGCTGGTGTAAAGCCTGGTGTGCAGAAATTGCTGATCAGAAAATAATAAACAACCTGGAGAGCGAGAACAACCAAGAGTCCAGTTTGGCTTTTTGATTCACAAGGACTTTTTAAAAGGCCTCCCCTGTCAGGGGAGAGACAGGTGGGAGTGAAGAACTCCAACAGGCATCTTTGGGGACTGATCAACTTTCACCGCTCTCCATCATGCCCAAGTCTCCTCCACCCAGCTCCCAACACCAAATTGGTTTTCCCTCTTTTTGCTGGATACTTGGCAGGGAAAATTTCAGAATGTTGCAATTACGTTCAGCACATATCTCAGAATGGTTTGGGTTGGAAAGGACATTAAAGAGCATTAATTCCACCCCTACCATGGGCAGGGACACCTTTCATCATCCCAGGTTTCTCCAAGCCCCACCCAACCTGGCCTTGGACACTTCCAGGGATCCAGGGGCAGCCACAGCTTCTCTGGGCAGCCTGTGGCAGTCCTTCATCACCCTCATATTCAAGAGTTTCTTCTTAATAACTAATTAAAAATTTCTTTTGTCAGTTTAATCAGCATCCTTGTGGATGACAGCATGATTGGTCCCATTCTGCAGAGGAAACTGAGGCACAAAAGAGACAGGGTGACATCCATTCTCTGGACGAGTGACCAGGCCTGAAAACAGGCTGGAATTGCATGTGGTGATCCTTCAGCTTCATTTCTTTGCCTTCACACCTCAAGCTGGAGAGGGAATTCAGAATAAATTGAAAAGCCCCATCGGGATCCAGCCCTGATAGTTGAGATTTGGGGCTGTTTATTTTCTGATCCCAAGAGAAATAGGGGTAACACAAGGACTCAGAAACACCAGAAACACAAGCTGTCAACTCCTGTATGCTCTCTGCCTCAGTTTCTCCACCTCCCATGGGATGAGCTCTGCTTTGATTCCCCCCCATCCCAGCAGAAATCCAAAGGGAGCTCTATGATTTCACCCAAAAGGAGAGCTGGCAGTGTGGCTCCAGCAGCCTGGGGGCTCCTCAGCAGTTCAGCCTAAATCTGCACTGGGCTCAGCTCTCAGCACAGCCCAAGGTGCTGTGATTATCAGCACAAACCCCATGCTTTGGGTTGTGCTGCTATGGCCCCAAAATTCCAACCCCCTGACCACCACCACCTCTGTCCATCCCAGCCACGGGGGTTTCCTGGCTTGCAGCTTGTTTATGCACATTTCCTCCCCGGGGCCTTGACTCAGGCCTCAGGTATTTGAGAATTTGGTAATTCCTGAGCTAAGTCACCTTCCCAGCACTGGGAGGGGCTTTGGAAATCCTCAGTGGAGCACCCAAATCCCCACCACGCCTGGCTATGGCATGTTTTCCACTGTCCCAATCATCCTGGAGTGATGGAGAAGTCTGCAGGGGATGAGCCCAGTATGTGCCTCGACACCAGAGGGAGTTTTTTGGTGCCAGGGCCAGGGCAGAGAAACCAGACCCACATCTTCCAGGTCCAGCTTGAAAAAGCAGCAGCAACAGCATCTCTTTAGGCCCAGTCTGATGCCTCTTGGCTGGGGGTGGAAGGCATGAGGTTGTGGGGTTCAGTGTGGGTTTTTCCTGTCACGGGGATGGTGTGGGACAAGGAGACAAAATCCTGCACTGAACTCACTGCTCCTTGACATGCAATTACCCTCTGTGAAGAAAATACAAAGCTACATCAATGCCCAGATGCACCCAGCAAAGAGCAGGAGTTAAGCTGAGCTGCCTCAGTTGGGAATTGGACATTTCCTGGAGCCCAGGCACCTCTAGACTCCAAACAGTTCATCTGAGCTGCAGAATTCTGTGGAATGTCACACAGAGGACACAGGATACAGGCACAGCTGCCAAGGGCATGAAATCTGGGAAAGGGGATCCAAAACTGAGCCTGATGTGGAGGCTCTCCTCTAATTTACAGCAGCACATTGTGTCACAGAGGTACCACCCAGGTGAGGGACAGCCCACACATGGCACAGCAGCTCTGAGAGACCCTGGCACAGGCTGCCCAGAGAAGCTGTGGCTGCCCCTGGATCCCTGGAAGTGTCCAAGGCCAGGCTGGACAGAGCTTGGAGCAGCCTGGGATGATGGAAGGTGTCCCTGCCCATAGCAGGGGTGGAACTGGCTGAGCCTTAAGGTCCCTTCCAACCCAACCCATTCAGTTATGAGGTAAACTGAGGCACCAGCTTGTGGGAAGCTGCACCCTGGAGGCTCCTGCTCATCTGCCACAGAAAACATTTCCTACAGACACAACCAGGGCTGAGGGACCACAGCATAAATGTCCCCTTGAATCACTGGGAAAAAGCACTTTGCTGCCTAAATCTGGCCCATGAGGTCCAAACACAGATATCCCACGAGGATGATGGATGGGGAATCTGTCAAGAAAGGAAGAACAGGCAAAGGGGTTTCCTGCTTTGCTCTGCGTGTTCAGAGCACCTATAGCAGGTGTTCTGGCTTGTCCCTACCTGATGCCTTAAGTTTTAGCTTTTATATTTTTTAGATTCTGGGCTGTTTTGGTGGGTGGTTTTAGGTTTCATATGAAGTGCTACTGAGCTCTCTTCACAGAGCAGACAGACAAAACAATTCCTTCTCTAGTTTGGGAGCAAGGACAATTTTCAGACCCAAGAGCAAAACCAAGGGTGAAGGGAAGAGAGAAAAGCAAGGAGGATGGAGCTTGCTAAGCTGCAGCTGGAATTGGACAATGAAGTCCAAGGTGCAAATGGAGCAGAACTTCTCCAAGTGTGGCACCTGGTGGCCGGGTGTCCATTCTGTGCCCATTTTGGGGTTGACCCTGGGTGTAGGCCCTGCCCAGGGTGTGTGCAGTGAGGCCTTTTAATAAATCCCTGCTTTCTCCTTCTGCTCTGCCTGCTCTCTGCTCCAGATCAGTCTCCTGAAGCATCAGCTGGGGACAAGCCAGAACAGCCCTGGGGCTTGGATGAGAGACCCAAAGGATGCCCCTCATCCCTGGGGAAACCCCAACATGTCCTTGCAGACAGCTGGTCCATAAAACAGGACAACAGCCACCTTCGGACACCCGGACTGACCGCTCCATGCTCCAAACACCCACCCATCACTTTTTAATCCTAGCCTTTGACCTCTCGCCTTTGTAAAACACCCATGCTAAGGCAACAAGGAAATGACCCGGAGTCTGATCCCCCTGATCCCTGATCCCCCTGATCCCCCTGATCCCCTTGATCCCTGTTCCACCTCCCGGCAGCCAGACCCTGAGCCCCGGGGCTGGGCCGGTCACCGGGGGACCAGCCCAGGACAGGACACCGGGCAGCCACCGAGCTGAATGCTGGAAAAGAGCTGTCCTGCCCCAAATTGCCTTCGGGGCCAGGGGGAAGGCAAGGATGGAGCGGATGGAATAGGATTGTTCTCGTTCCTTCATGTCTAGGGTCGCTGCTCCATCTAGTGTCGGAAATGTCCCTCCAGCAGCCGGGAAGGGACAGATGGGCAGCCTGGAAAACGGGGCACAGAAATCTTTCTGGAGGAGCACAAAGTCCTGGTACCTTATTCTGTTTGGTTTCCTGGGCGTATTTTTAGTTTTTGTGTTTGTTTTGGTTTTTGTTGTTCATTTTTTTGTTTGTTTGGGGTTTTTTTGTTTGGTTTTGGAGGGGGTTTTTTGGGTTTGTTTTGTCTTGTTTTGTTTTGTGGGGGTTTCTTGTTTTTTAAGGATTCTTTTTATTGTTTGTTTGTTTTCTTGTTTTATTATTACTATTATTATTATTATTATTATTGTTGTTATTATTATTATTATTCCCAGGAAGATCTGTCTCTTTTTCCTTACACATCCCAAAAGCTTTGCTGGTGAACTCCAAAGAAGCCATGGAAGGAGCTGGAGAGTCGGATCAAATCCAACCTCTCGAGTGTGGCCAATTTATTCCCAGATCTCAAATGTGACCCCTCGACCCCCAAATGAAGCTTCAGGTTCAGGGGAAATCAGGAAAACCCTCTGGTAGAGGCTGCCACCACAAAGGGGAAGAATTCATGGTGACAAAAAAAAGTGCCATCAGCAGGGTTCAGAGTAAACACTTTCTCATTTTGGGAAGGGATCTTCCAAAGGAATTTGAGCGGGAAAGATGATTTGCAACCTCTCTGTAAACCTTGCAGATATCTCAGACCTGGAATCAAGACATTCTCAAGTTTTGGGGGTGAAACAAAGAGGAAATTGGCTCCTTTTTTAGAAATAGCCCAAAATGACCATTTGTGACTCAGCTGGGCCTACCATCCCAGGCTCACCATCACAAAAAAAAAACGTTTTTTGGGAAAGGGAGGAAAGGAGGCCCTCATCCAGCCTTTTCAGAGAGCTGGAGGGTTCTGATCCCTTCTGATCTGGGGGGAAGCAGGATCAGGTCACACCATGGGGGCACCCAAACTGCAGAGCTGATGTCAGCAAACAAAAGTGCCTTCTCCAGGCAGCAGAGTGAGATGGGCTCTGTTGGGGCAATTCTGGGCACAGCTCTGCTTTGAAATCCCTGGAGAAACATGATGCTATTGGAGCATTTCCAAGAAATAAAAAAATAAAAGTACCCACACTCCCCCTCACCCCAAATAATTATCTGAAACAGTCATGTTCCTAAAATAAAATGGATTTTTTTTTTTTTTTCTGGCTTGCAAATAACACTGGTTGCTTCAAAATTGTTTTGATGAAATGTCTGTGACAGCAAAGTGAAATTTTAAAAGTGCTGCTGTGGGAGAGAAATTTTAGTTATTTAGGAAGCATCATACATGGATCTGGGTTGTTGCCAGAATAGGACCTTTGGGACCTTAACAGAGCCTTCCAGTATGAAGGGATGTTTATAAAAAAGAGGGACAGAGACTTTTTAAACAGGCACGTAGAGTGACAGTACAAGGGGGAATAGTTATAAACTAAAAGAGGTGAGATTTAAGTGAGATATTTGGAAGAAATTCTTCCCTGTGAGGGTGGTGGGGTCCTGGCACAGGGTGCCCAGAGAAGCTGAGGCTGCCCCTGGATCCCTGGAAGTGTCCAAGGCCAGGTTGGACAGGGCTTGGGGCAGCCTGGGATGGTGGGAGGAGTCGCTCACCATGGCAGGGGGTGGCACTGGATGAGCTTTGATGTCCCTTCCAATCCAAACCATTCTGGGGTTCTCCTCCAGAAGCTCCAGTGGTGTCCCAGCTGCCAGGACAGACCCAGCAGTGACAGCTCTTGGCTTTGATGAACCCCTCCAGCTATCACACGAACAGGAAAAGCCTCCAAAACCATGGGCAGGCAGCACAGGAGCCGAGATCCCTCATGTCTGAGGGCTGTAGGATGATAACTCAGGTGGGAAGGGAACCTCAGGTGCAACCTCTTGCCCAAAACACCAGGAACTGGGTCAGACCAAGAGGTGTAGGACATCACTCAGATGTGCCTTGAAGACTACTCTGCCCTTTGCTTTATTCCTGATGAGTGAAGGGAGCGTGGGTGGAGGAATTGCCCACTATTTAATTAGTGACCACCCATGTCCCAGGGTCGGGAGTGGGGCAGGGATTTTGGGATCCAGGTGTTTGGCAGTGTAGCACCATCACTTCTCACTCTAGAAATGGGGAGAAAGGGAGGAAAGCTGCAGGAACAGGAGCTGGCAGGCAGCACAAGCCCCTCTGTGCATCCCTGCTCAGCCTCGCACACCTCCTGTCACAGCTGCCCCGGTGCCACCAAGGAGTTTAATCCCACCATACCTTAAAGCCAGGGACGTACCAGGAGGAGCTGAATGCGCTTTTGGCTTCCCCCCTGAATACAATTTCCCAGCAAATGGTTATTTTGAATGGGAGGTTTGCCCAGGACATGAGATCGCCCAGCCCTCGGGTATTTCTCTCGGCATTACACACTCTGAATGCTCCGAGACAAGAAGTTACACAGAGAACGCCTTTTGTCTGGCAACACAATCTGCTTTTTTGTTCCAAGGGGGCCAAGATAATTGGAGCTGCGAAGCGCTACCTTAACGCTCTTCCACCAGTCATGGACTTAATTCTGGGGAGAATAACTCCCCGCAGTTATTGCCATAAAGCAACGCAGCGATTCAGAGAGCCCTTTTCACTCGCCGATGCCGGGGGGGGGACCACCCAGGCGCCAGCGGGACAAAGCCACCCCGGCACCCGCTGCGAGGGGCAGAGCCGACCTGGGGCCGTGGGGAGGGCTGGTGCTGCTCTGGTCTCCCCCCGATTTGGGGCAGGGATGCAGGTCGGAGCCCCAGAGCATCCCACAAGGACGAGGCACGTGGAGAAAGGGATGTGGCGCTCGCTACGGGGCTTGGTTTTGCAGTGTGTGAGCGAAGGCAGGGGGGCAGAGGGAGTCGGATTTTTAGGGGTGCACAGAAGCGGCCGCCCCCTCTTTGCCACCTCTTCCTCACTGCTGTGCTCGTGCATCAGCTGCAGAGGCGTTTGCCAGCTCAGGCATGCAGATTTACGCATATAAATCCATAGAAATATTTGTTAACGGAATGGGGGGGGAAATCATTCCTTTTTTTACAGCTATTATCTGGTTTCTACTTGCATGGAAGGGGACTGGACAGTCTCCCCTTCTCCCATCCTCCTGTCACCTGGAGCAGGTCATGCTCAGACAGCAGCTCCCTGACCCCACACATAGCAGCTGTCCAGAAATCTAAATTAACTCTGGCAGAAACGAACCTGGAGAAGGGCTGAGCCACATCCCTAGGACATCAACCAGCCATATCCCTGAGCCACATACCCGAACTACATCCCCTGAGCCACATCCCTGAGACATCAGCCAGCCACATCCCTGTGCCACATCCCTGAGATATCCCTGAGCCACATCCCTGTGCCACATCCCTGAGCCACATCCCTGTGCCACATCCCTGAGATATCCCTGAGCCACATCCCTGAGCCACATCCCTGAGATATCCCTGAGCCACATCCCTGAGATATCCCTGAGCCACATCCCTGAGCCACATCCCTGTGCCACATCCCTGAGATATCCCTGAGCCACATTCCCCAGCCACATCCCTGCCAGATCGGGCTGGCTGTGTTGTTCCCATTCCCCAAGGAATGCTCAGCAGGAACACACCAGCATTCCCATAATGGAGAGAAAAATCTTCATTTTTTTCCATATTGGAGACCAGTGTCACCTCTGCCACTGCTGTGTGTGGCCTTGGGCACGTCACTTGTCCCTGTCACCCTGCCGTGTTTACACCAGGCGTGGTCTGGTGGTTCCAAGCACGGGCTGGATGGCTGCTTCCACAGGGATTTAATTCAGTATTTGGGAAGAGCATTTTCCTTAACTGGGCTGAGAGGAGCCTGTAGAACAGGAATCCTGTGGAGAGGACACACCAGTGACATCAGATCCCTCCTTGATTTCAGAAAGTTAGCTAAAAAAAAAATATCAGAAAAAAGGGGGGAAAACGTTCATTAGGAAGCAGAGATTATGAAGAGACTGGCTGAGTTTCCCAGAGGAATCTCCACTGCAGAGAAATAAGGATAAAGTGGTCAGGTTCTGTCTGTGCTCCCATCCACTCCAGTTCCAAACCATTGCAGGAGAGGATGTGACCTCGATATCGAACACACAGAGGTTTCTGGGATCACTGGAATAAAAATTTAGTGCCTGGGGAATACCTGCTCAGCAGCCCCCACATCCAACCCCAGCACCGGGAATTTTGGGAGAGGAGGAGCTGCTCAGCCCCTCAGCTGGACACTGGAGAATCCACCCTGGGATTGGGATGGGGTTGGATGTTTTGCTGGGGGATGCAGTGGTTGTTGGATCATGGACGGGGCATTTCTCTCCTGAAATCCCTGCTGGAATGCCGGGGATGGATGCGGGAGGTGCCGGTTCCTGGCTCCGGTGGCTTCTCCAACCCGCTGCTGCCATCTGCTGCAAGAGACCTCCCTGGGAGCCAAAAACCGGGCTGGAAAACCTTTCCCGAGCCAATCTTACTGTTGTGACAGCTGGGCAGGTGCCAGTGCCTCAGTTTACCTGCAGGGAGGGTCTATCCTGATAAAAACACGGATCCACACAGCTGATTTCAGCCTCAGCCCCGTTGGGAATGGGCTGTCACAGCCGAAGTTTTGTGTGTTTATTCTTTTTGATGCATTCAAATATCATCCATTGCCCCTCCAGCAGGAAATACAGAGATTTTCCAATTGGGACAAATCCTCCCCTTGTGAGGCTGTAACTCATGGAAAGCAAAAAGAGCAGAAAAAGGCCACATTTGATGTTGTTTCTCCCTGCAGAAGAGTGGTCAAAACATTCCAACTTGGCTTTTTTATTATTAATTTTTTAATGCCCATTTGTTTTACTTTTGCCCCCCTTTTTCCCCCTCAATTTTCAATCGTTTCCTACTTGATCTCAAGGCAGCTGGGACCTGGATGTGCCCTCTGGTATTGCAAAGAACTGCCAGTCGTTATTATTCAGCCCCAAATTTAAATTTTATCCAGAGTTTCGCTTTTGCTTTCATTTCAGCTGGAAAAGCAGAAGGAGAAGAAGGAGAAGGAGCAGGAGAAGGAGAAGGGAAAGGGAAAGGGAAAACACCCCAAAAAAAAGCCAAAAAAGAAATGAAACCACAAAAAGCTTCTCAGAGCAGAGCAAGTCCTGCTCTTGTTCTGCTCTAAAGCAAAGAGCAGCTGGGTCTGGACCAAGGGCTTTAAAAATCATTTGTGATCTCTTAAAATGAGGGGAGCAGCCAAAATCCTCCCAGCACAGCTTTCAGTTCCCTGCGAACAGGATTGGACCTGTTGGGAGCTCAAGCAGAAAAATCAAGATGATGGTTCCTGGTTTAGGAGATCTTCTGGAAAGCTCTTTAATCCAGGACCTCTTGGAGCAGCTGCTGGAGGGATTTTAAGCCAAGGAAACTCACTGCTGTAGTTTGTTCCTTGGAAAATGAAGATTTGGGCCCAGACTCCTCCTGGGAGGTGTTGAACTGGAGTCAGTGTGAGCTGGAGCAGGAGCCAGAGGGGTGGAGGAGCTTCCAGGGTGACTCAGACTCGGGAGTTGAGGGATCAACAGCTGCTCCTGGGATGGCCAGAAGCACCAAAAGCCTGCACCCAAGGAGAAGAGCCTTCCAGGGAACTAGAGGCTGGGATTGGGCATTTTACAGCTAAAGAAATTCCAGGTGGTACACCCCAAACCCGCGTCTCCCCTCTGCTGAAGCCACCAAACCAGGAGGAAAACACCCCAGGAGCAAACCTGTCCAAACCTGAGCTCCAGCTCCATGCAGCAGCCAAGGGACCCATCCCAGAGCCACCTCCCCACCACACTCAGGCCATGCCCAAGGGCCAAGCCCAGAATGCTCAGAATCCACCTGGAAATTGTGTTTTCTTCACCTGGTTGTAATTACAGCTTTCACACCTCCAGAAATCCCTGGGTTCAGGTCCGGGATGCTGCCTGCCAGTGGATTAGGAGAGCTGCTCCCTAATTCAGGGCCTCAAATCTCCATTTTTTTCCCCCCATTTTCCCATGCCTGCCTCTCACACATTGATGAGAAGAGGTGGTTGGTGCCCTCCAGCCTCTCCATCCCACTTCACCAGCACCTAACCCCCGTGGTGAGCTGTTGCAATGTGACACAAAATGAACTACACTCACTCACTGGAAATTTAGGGTAAAAAAGAGAGAACTTTATTTTGTGACTTTGTTATGTATAGAATTCAAAAAGTGGCCAGGAATTGGAGGGTGAAATCACCACCTCTCTAACCACACTGGTCAAACCAAGAGTTCATTCATTTTCCCCTCTTCTAGAAAAGAATGCAAAGCAATTATTATTCACATGAAAGTACGTGAGAAACTCTATTACAAAAATGTAAACATCAGAATGCTTAGAAAAACTTTGAAAAATCCAAGCGACAGTGAGCTCACATCCACCCCTGCAGAATAAAACAGGGAGCCAACCTCAATTTTGGCTCCAGAGACAGGTTAATTGTCACATCCATTTTAATTAGTGACCAGCACGTGCTCCTCAGAGCCTGGCCTGTGGATCAGGGAAAGGTGGAGCTGTTTTGGCAGCTCTGGAATCAGTGAGAACATTTTCTGTTGTGTGCCCAGCTCCCACCAGGGTGAGCTCATTATTAAAAACCTGATTCATTATATTGCCTTTGTAGCTGCATCACGGGCACAGGCTTAAATGTTAATTGCAATCTATTTCTCGAGGATAAATCCAAGCTGTTTCCCTAGAGATGAGTGTGGCACAAGCCCTGAAAATGCAAAGAAAATGGGTGTTTTTCCAAGGGATGGCAGAAACCCAGGGGACAGATTTTAGGTTTTACCCTGTTTCCCTGAGGTGGGAGAAAAGAGGGACCCCAGGATCAGGAGCACAAGGTTGTCTGTCCCTTGGCCAGTCCTTGCTGATAGATCACATCCTTCCCCTCTGCCCTGTGGTTTTGGGCTAGGAAATGTCCTGGCAGGTGATTCCTGAACTACAGAGACCTCTCAAGGTCCTCATTTGTGATTTGTTTGTAGGTGTCACATGGAGCTATGGATAAATGTTATGGCCAGCCCATGGCAGATCTCCCAGGGCTGCTCAGAGCCAGAGTCCTTGAGGGCTTTTTCCTCCTGGGAATTCTGATGGATCTCTGTGGATTTTCAGCACTGGCAGATTCCACCCTCACCTGCAGAAAATGGGAGGATGCTCAGGCACTACTGCACCATGAGCCTTGGTTATTTCACACCTGAATTTGCCTTTTTACCTTTGGTCAGAGAAAAACCTCCTGACCCAACCCATGGGAGCCCAGGAGCAAAACCTGCTGAGCTCCAAGCAGGTGCTGGAGGCTGAGTGAGCCACCACACCCCTGCCACCCAGGCAGGTCCTTTGCCCAGGGAAAGAAGGAAAAAATGAACTTTAGAACAGAGAGAGGAATCTCTGCTCCTGAGGGCAGCTCTGAGACCCCTCAGATCCCACCTGAGCTCTGCATAATGGCAAGGAGAGGGTCAGCCCAGGGCCTCTCTCATCCCTCTGGTGGTTCTCTTTCTTGTCCTGGCACAGAGATGTGTAAAAGGAGGATGGAGATGCCCCAGCCCTGAATGGAAACATTCAGGATCATCTCGGACAGGGCTCAGAGCAGCCTGCTCTGGTTGAAGGTACCCCTGCTCACTGCAGGGCTGGACTAAATGTTCTTTAAAGGTCCCTTCAGACCCAAACTATTCCATTTTTCTACAATTCACAGAGAATGAACTTGTCAGGGAATTGCTCACAAAATGAGATTAAATGACGCTGGCCTGCTGTGAGTCAGACATTCACCACTTTTTGACCTCCTGTCTGCACCACACCCCCAATTTCTTCTCCATGGCCCTTCCTCCAGCAGCCTCCTCAGTCCAACTCCTCCTGCCTTGAACCCCCCCCCCCTTCCCAGGCTGGCATTCCTCCCTCTTGCAATGTGCAGCCTCAGACTTCCAGAAAAACGACGCTGGCTGAACAAAGCCCTCCAAGGTGACATTTTTTCCAGCCTGGAAACAGAAACTGGACCCCAATCACCGCCGTCTGGGTTGGGTTGTTGGGTTTTTTTCTCTCTCTCTCCATCAGGCAGGTGTCCAGTGGGGGGGCTGTGACCTGACATTGATGTTATAATTAGGCTGGTTCCCATCTCTGCCCGCCCGGACGGAACAATCACCGTCATTCTTGCCGGCGGTCAGAGTTCACCCAGGGCTTGGGACGGCTGTGACATTGATTGGCAGGTCCTAGGGCAGCCACTGTCTCCTCCTTGTCAGGTTTGGGCTTATCAATTAGTGGCTGCTCAGCTTAATGAGGTTTTGATGATGGAGGGCAGGCGAGATTTCATTCCCACCCAGGCAAACGCTGCGGTGATAACTTCGCTCCCTCTGGTGTGATATTTTCCTGCAGAGCTCCACAGCCAAGAGACTTTGCAGGGACAGGAGGAGTCTTTCTCTTTATTTTACATGGAATCCTGGCTGGAAAAGTATCCTGAGTGACAGGACACAACATTAAAGAGTTTCTGAGGTGGCAGCTTTGCTGGGGTGTCAGAGCACTCTGCTGATGGAGGGGAAATATTTCAGCTGAGCTTTAAAAATCCAGGTTTTCTGTCAGTGGCCATTAAAACCAGGAGGATTCATGCCACAGGGAATCCTGTACAGCAGTGTGGTGCCCTGGTGATGGTCAGATAGCTTTCCCTGATGGAGCTCTGTGAAACTGCACAGAGCTCTCCACATGGGATGTTTTATTGCTCCCACCTTTTGTTTTAAGGCTCCCACCTTTGGTCTTTACACTCAGGGAGACTCTCCCCTCCAGAAAAAACAGCTCCAGCAGCATCTGATGGGCTGGGGGTAGGACCAGACCAGGGAATTTACTCTGGAATTGCTGCACTGCCCACCCTAGAGATCAGACTGGCCTCAGAGGCCAGACAAATTCAGCACACCCTACAGGAGAATAAATCAAGCAATCAGCTGCTTCCAGCGCACAGCCACCAAATGGGAGAGGCTGTGGGACATTCAGGTGAGTCCCAATTCAGGTGAATCCCCAGTTGAGGGGCATTTCTAATCCCCACAGCAGCTTAAGGATTCCAGGGCACAGGAGCAAACATCCTTGTGCATGAGCTTTGGGGATCCCAGGGTATCCCTAAGGACCTGATCCCATCAAATATTTTGATGAATAATCCCATGGCCCTGCCATGAAGACCTTGAGGGGTGGCTGGTGTCCTTGGGGGATGCCCAAAGGCAGGGGACAGTGGTGGCTGTCCATCCTCATGGATCTGAGCCCCTCATGGCTCAGGACACCTGATGGAGCTGCACTGTTACCTCCAACACTAAAACCCTAAAAACCCCAAACTGGAAAAGGTGCAGGTGCACCAACCATCAGCTTTGAGCTGCACAACCCCCCCACCCTGGGCTCAAACACTGGCATTACTCCTCACCCCTAAAACACAAGTTTGGAATGTTCAGGACCAGCTGCAAATTGCCTCAGCATCTCCCCACACGGGTGAATTCAGCTCATCATCCCCTCTGAGGTGAGGTCTGGCTGCCCAAAGAGGAGATGGGTGCTCAGGGCTGGGTTTCTACAGCTGCAGATGCCCCAAATGCTGCCAGCTGTGGTTCTGGCTGATGGTGACCACTCTGCATCTGAAGTGCTCTGAGGAGGAGGTACAGCCAGTGGGTGCTCCTTGGCCACAGATGTTTGAGTTACAGGGCAGGCTGAACAGGTCACAGGAGGTTTTTCAGTCAAAACATCCAGCCAGAGTACATTTTCCAACCTAAATACTGAGTAAATTAAGTGCTTGGGGTCAAAATGATGTGGGAGACGTGGCCAATCCATCAAATGGATTTCCACCAGCTGAGTGTGGTCATTTCCCCTGGTGATGGAGCCTGCTGGAGGTGATGCCTGCAGCAGGATGGGTGAATCCCTCCTCTTTATATCCTTTGTCACCTGAGGTGGGGAAGCCCTGGAAGAGATTTTCCAGAGCAGCTGTGGCTGCCTCTGGACCCCTGGGAGTGCCCAAGGCCAGGCTGGACATGGCTTGGAGCAGCCTGGGATAGTGGAAAGTGTCCCTGCCCATGGCAAGGGGTTGGAATGGGGAATATTTAAAATCCCTTCCAACCCAAGCCATTCTGTGATTCTACGACAGCACAAACCCCAACTTTTGCTGTCCAAGCCCCCTTCTCTGGGTACCAAAAGGCATCACCAAGGCTGCCAGAACAGGGCCTCACCCTCCTGCTGCTGCTGCAGCTTCCTCCCGAGGTGTCAGCAACCAGCAGTGCTGGTGTTAAACATCTCCTCACTGCCAGGTTACCCTGAGCACGCCACTGAGTCATGAAGTGCAGCTGCTTCCAAATGAAGGAGGCAAAAAAAAAAAAAAAAAAATGAGGCAGAGAGAGCTGAGGCAATTTTCCCAACATCCCTGGAGTCACTATCAAGAGCACAGAGCTCCCTTTGCTCCCCAGCCCTCAGTGCCACAGCTGAGGGGCTCTCAAAGGTGCTTCAGCTGAGTGCATCCTTCTGCCACCTAAATCAGCTCTGAGAGGAGAAACCACGGCAATATAAAAGCTCTGGCTGCAAATATTCTGATTTTTCTGCCTCTCCGGGCAGCCGTGTGGAGTTTTTCTTGGTTTTCTCCTCTTTCCACCTTCCTTTTTCTTCCAGGATGATGAAACATGGGCAGCAACATTAGGTCTGTCATCTTTTCAACGGCCCAAGCCCATCTAGAGGTGACCCCAGGACCACAAATCCCAGGAATCATCGCTATTTTTGGTAGGCAACATAACAAATTGCTGGAGGGTGGTGTAATTTCTCAGCTCCTGTGAGTAATTGCAATTCTCACCTCAAGGTGAGAGACTCAGAGGTGAGAAATCCTCAACTTGACAGCAACCAGGAGCTCCAGGGCAGCAGAAAACAGAGCAGTGATGGGCCCTGGTGTCCTTCAGCCCCTTCCACCCTTTTGGGGTGAATGTCCACCCCAAAAAACCACAAAATTACTTTTCCATCACCAGGTTGGCTGTCACCTGCTCAGGTGACACCCCATTATATCAAACATTCTCATCAAGAATCTTCTCAATAAAGACAACTTGCCTACACTTGGGAGAAAAGATTATTTTCGGGGATCCTGAACTAAGAGCAAATCCAGCCTGTGATATTTTTCCCTCGGGGCAGATGCAGAAGGAAAAGCACAGCTTGGGAAGAGCTTTGACACTCTGGGTGATATTTTTATAACCTCAGAAATTGCCTTGCACAAACACTTTTATTTTTTCCCCCCCTCCAAAAAGGGCAGTGAGAACAGGGTGTAGTTCAGCTGCAGATTTGTCATCAGAGGCTCCCGGTGGGGAGGAAAACTCTCCAGCTCCAAAGGGAACTTTTCCATCCAGGAAAAGCAGAGGGGTTTTTCTGGAACACTGGGAGCACCCAAAAAACGAGCCCTGAGGGATCCCTTCCTGTTTTGGCCTTTTCCCACATGGATTTTTCTTGGGATGGAGAAGGCAAAGGGCACTTCAGCTGAAAAAGAAACTGAGGCTTCATTCTTCTTTCCACGAATGCTGTGAGTCACGGGGCAAAGGGTTCCAGCTGCATCACAGCAGCCTCGGGAATGAATCAGATGGACAGGGCCTCCAGCTCAGCTCCACTCGGTCTCAGCAGGATGATAATAATGAAATCAGACCTCACTGGTGATGTGTCAGGGATGATAATAATGGAATAACCTCCTCTGACTCGCTCTGCACCTCCACCAGCTGGATTTTCACCCTGATGGGGAGGAGGGGTTGAACATCTTCTGTCCTGAGGGAGCTAAAAGGAGGAGTTGCTCTGGGTTAAAAATAAAGCCAAAAAAAAAAAAAAAAAAAAAAATAGAAAGAGAGAGAAGGGTTATTTTTAACTCAGAGCAGCCCTGATCTGGTTCACCACCCGGGCATGGAGACAGAGCTGTGAAACAAGGGCTGCTCAGCTCAGCTGTGGCCAGGAGGGGATTTGGGGATGGGGAAAAATTTGTTAACGAGGTTTTGCTGTTGACTTGGAAGCAGCTTCCTCCTATCAGGGACACACAGAGCCTCCCAGCTCAGCTCCTGCCCCTGGGCTCACACAAAATATCCAGCAAGGACAGAGGCAGATACTCCCCAGAAGCACTGAGCAAAATCTCCTGATTCTCCTTAAATCTCACTGGGTATTTTTGGTTCAGCTCGGTCTCTCTTAAACCCAGGTCCTGGAGGCTGCTGTGTCCCAAACAGGTCACAAAGCCAGGGCTGCACGAAGGGACAGGGACATCTGTGATCCCAGTGGTAGCTGCCCCATGCCTGGGGGTGGAGGTGGGGGACAATCTGTCCCCTGGAACAGTTTTCCTTTTCCTGAAACCCCCCATTTCAGCCAGGTCAGCTTCCACAGTGCAGGAAAACAGGATTAATTTGATTTCTCAGCGTGTCTTTGCCGTCACTTTCTTAGCCCTTCAGTGCTGCTGCTGCTGCTGAGTGACTGTCTGGGGAGATTTAGTGCAATTTAGGTGCTTTCTTAAGCAAAATAATAATACTAATTTATACCTGCTCTGTGTGGGGGTGGTGCTTCCCTGGAAGAAGCACAGGGATGATCTTGCCTCCTGCCCAGGCTCCCTCCTGGCACTTCTCAGCCCTGTTGCTGCCATCTCTCTTGAGTGTGACCCAATTTTTTTTAGGAAAAGAAGCTTTTGGGCTCACGCCCATCTGCCTGTCTGCTTTCTCGGTGTAATGCTGGGTGATTTCAGCCCTGTTTGACAGGGCATGGAGGGCTTCGAGGTATTCATTCCCTATGAGCATCAGAGGGAAATCTGAAAATAAACAGTTTTGGTGGCTTCCTGCTGTGTTTCAAAACTTCTCCTCCTGTCTTTAACAAAGGAAGTATTTAGTATTTAGCATGGGACAGCACATGACCTCGATCTATCTCAAAGCTAACCCAAAACAGAAAGGAGAAATACCTAAATTTATTGTGCACTGTTGTTTCTACACCAACCTCTCAAGCTTTGGAGCCATGTGAATTATTCTCTTTCCATGTGGAGTTAAGGCACTGCTGTATCTTACTGCTGACCTATTCCCTCTATCCTGTGTAAGGTAAAAGAAATTCATATTAGTTTAAATAATGCAAATTAATTGCTTAGGTAAAAAAAAAAAAAAATTAAAAGTTTTCCCTGTATGGGGAAACTGAGGCACAGAGAGGCTGGAGCAGCACCCAGAGGGTGAGAGCTCAGAGCTGGCTGCTTTGGGAGTGGAGAATGGTGCAGGGAAAGGGGGAATGGTGCAGGGAAGGAGAAGGATTGGTGCAGAGAACATGAAGGAATGGTGCAGGGAAAGGGAGAGAGGTGCAGGGAAGGGTGAAAAGAGCAGGAAAAGGGGGAAGGAATGGGGCAGGGCAAGGGGGCAGGGAAGAGAGAATGGTGCAGGGCAAGCAGATGATACAGGGAAAGGGGAACGAGGCAGGGAAAGGGGAAGGGTGCAGGGAATGGAAGGGTGCAGGGAAGCGAGAAGAGAGCAGGAAAAGGCGAACAGGGAGAAAGAGAGAACAGCAGGAAAAAGAGAGCAGGGAATGGAAGGGTGCAGGGAAAGGGCGAGGAATGGTGCAGAGAAGGTGAAGGAACGCTGCAGGGAAAGCGGAATTGGACAGGAAAGGAGGAATGGTGCAGGGAAAGGGGAACGGGTCAGGGAAGGGGGAATGGTGCAGGGAAAGGGGAATGGATCAGGGAAAAGGGAATGGTGCAGGGAAAGGGGAATGGTGCAGGGAAAGGGGAATGGATCAGGGAAAGGGGAATGGTGCAAGGAAGAGGGAACGGGTCAGGAAAGAGGGAATGGTGCAGGGAAAGGGGAATGG
>CM031858.1:1625166-1640059 GCA_018697195.1 Certhia americana
CAGGGAAAAGGGAATGGTGCAGGGAAAAAGGAACGGGTCAGGAAAGAGGGAATGGATCAGGGAAACGGGAACGGGTCAGGAAAGGGGGAATGGTGCAGGGAAAGGGGAATGGGTCAGGGAAAAAGGAACGGGTCAGGAAAGAGGGAATGGTGCAGGGAAAGGGGAATGGATCAGGGAAAAGGGAATGGTGCAGGGAAAGAGGGAATGGTGCAGGGAAAGAGGGAATGGTGCAGGGAAAGAGGAACGGATCAGGGACAGGGGAACGGTGCAGGGAAAGGGGAACGGATCAGGGCCAGGGGAACGGATCAGGGCCAGGGGAACGGCTCGGGGAAGGGGGTACACAGTGCAGCGGAAGGACAGCGGAGCAGGCAGGGCAGGCACGGTCCCCGGCGCTCCCTTCGCCATTCCCGCAATCCCGGGGGATCCCGGCCCCGCGCCGCCCACTGGGCGTGGCCAACCCGCAGGCCACGCCCCCGCCCAAACCGTGACCACGCCCCCTCCCTCCAGGCCACGCCCCCGCCCTGCCCGAGCGGCCGCTCCCGTTACAGCCACGCCCACTGCGTCTCTACGCCACGCCCCCCCCGCGCGCCTCCCGGCGCTGCGGCAGCCCGCCTTGGCCACGCCCCCTCCGCGCAGGCCACGCCCCCCGCTCCCTCCTCGCTTTCCCGTGGTGCCTCGCGCGGGGCGGGCACTGACGTGGCCGCATCGCGCCGCCATCTTGTGCTCCAGGGCGGATCGCGGCCGGGGCGAGCGGGCTCCGAGCGGGACCCTCCGAGCGCAGCCAGACACACGGCCCGCGCCTCCCGACGACCACGGTGGGTTTGCCGATACCCTCTTCTTCCTTTCTCTCGAGCTCCTTTTACCCCCCCCGCCGCCCGCCGCGCCGCCCGCATCCCGCGGCCTTGGCGCTGAGGAAGCGGGGCCGGGCTGCTCTTTCCTCCTTTGATGATTCCTCGTAATTCCTTCTCGCTCCACTTTATCCCCACTCGTTGCTTTTCCCCCACAGAGCCAGAGGTCTCCGGGAGCGTCGCTGCCCCATCCGTGCCCTTTGGGGGGAAGAATGGAGCCTTTGCCTTCCCTGCTTGTGGGTGGGATGGGCTGGGATAAGCAGGGCTGGGGAAGGGGAATCGCTGCAGCTCAAGGCTGCACAAGGCTCCCTCCGCTCCCTCTAGCGATGGGATTTAGACGGGATGGGCTCGTCCTGCCTTCCCCAAACTCGCTCATTCCGGCCTCTGCCCCGCCCGTGGACGGCTCCTTGGAAGGAGAGGCATTTCCTCCTTCTCCTCTCCCCCTCCAAAGCCTCGCCTGCTGGAGGGGAGCGACGCTCGGATGAAGCTCGTGGGGCAGAGGTTGTTTCTCCCTAAGCCCTTGGCTGCTGAGTTGGTGTTTTTTTGCTGCGCTGAGGAGTTGAGTTTTATCCCGCAGCAAACAGCTCTTGTTTGCCATCCCTCGGCTGTGGGGGGATCAGCTTTCCTTGGCCGAGCAGCTCCCGGTGGGAGGATATATTATATTCTGGCTGAAAATACTCCATCCTGTCTCTGTGAGAGGTGAACGTGATACTTTGGGGCTGATAAACCTCGGTGTGATGAAGTGATAGCCCCAGCAGAGCGAGAGCAAAACTCTGCCGGGCCGTAAAACTGCCCCAAAAAATGTTGTCGTGTTTGACATTGACCTTGTGGCTTTGCCACTCTGCTCCTGCCAAAGCAAATTCCACAGGTTGATTAGAGTCGTGACCAGAGGTCTGCTGTTGAAATTGTAGCTTTGTCAATAACTAAAATTCCGAGTATCTGTTTAATACTTGGAGCTTTGTCCTGCGAGGCTCGCAGCACCCCTTTGCAGGGTATTCCATTAACCTTATTTTCCAGGCAGAGTGGATTTTTCCAAGGTCATTCAGCAATATCTTTATTGCTATTTTTGCTGCTGATTTGGAGCACTTCTAGGGGGGAAAAAAGGAAGTGTGACTGAAGCGGAGGATGGCTATTTTGCTTTTATTCCTGGGGTTTATAATGGAATAAAATAAGAGTGCAGCCTTATGGACAGAGGGGTTCTGTGAAAGGCAAGTTTTTTGGGGTTGCTTTGATGCACTGATTTTCTCTGCTGCAAGCATGCCTGCAGTGCTGGAGAGCCCTGTTGGGCTGCTGGAATAATTGCATTGGGTGAAAGGGCGAGGAAACTCACCTCGATTGAACCTCCCCGACTCAAACTCCACAGCTTTGCCAAGTTTGTTGGTGCTGCCTGTGGTGGAAGCCTCAGGAATTAAAATAGTTCAAGCAGAGCCTCCCTCCCCTCAGAACAACTCTGTGCGTGATGGAAATCCTGTTAAAAGTCAGAGCCCTCGGTGGAAAGTGGTCTGAGGCTCTCAGCTCGGTTCCTCTGGACATTTCCCAGGTTGTGAAATAGTTGGAATGTGGAAAAGCCTGGCAGGAGCTGTGCCCCGAGTTCCCTGGGAGTGTTAGTCACGCTGACCGAGTGGGGGGAGGACCAGGCGCAGCTTTTCAAGGCAAACCAAGCGTGTGTGGGAGGTAGGCGCTGGATTCTGCTCCTGGGAATATTCCCCAAACTCTGCTGTGCTCCAGCTGCTTCAGGCGGGAGCGTTTCTACAGATAATGATCAGCTAAGCCATTGATGACAGGAATCGGTAGCAGGAGGAAAAGCTCAAACCCCAGGATTCCAGTGAAATGGCAGTGGTGAAATTTAAAGAACCGCCCTTACAAATCCCAGAGGCTTTTATTTCTAAAACAACCTCTTCTTTTTAACGATGGGCTTTTGAGCGAGAATTCAAGATTTCTTAGGGATTTCAGCAGCCTTCCCAATCACCCAGCTTGCTTTACAGTGAATAAATTTGGTGAACGTGAGCTAACTTTATCCGAAAAGGAATAGTTGTGATTCTTTTTTTAGAAATCCCTTGGAAGTTCTGCTCCTGGAATGCTACAGAGCTTCTGTTAGAGCTGGCGCCATCCTCAGCCATTCCCTTTCTTTAACTGATGAGTAAAGAAGTTCGGAATCAGCTTCCTACTACAGCAGCTGGGTTTTTTCTGTGTAATTCAGCATTTTTTTTTCTTTCTGCTTGCGAGTATCCGATTTTATTCCTTATTTTTAACGCAGGCAAACGTCGCAGGGGCTGTGGTGGAGCTTCTGCTGATGTTTCAGTTCTGAGAAAGCTGTGGTGGCTAACACAGCTCTTGTTCACCCTCTGCTCTGGTACCCCACAACTCAGAAGCTCTGCTTTGACATTTCCCCCAAAGCAAAAAGGCAATTTCATTGCTCTCCTGTGAGCTCTTGCCATTTCTACTAGGAGTGTAAATGTTGACTTAGTGCCCAGTTCCCAGGAATGAATAACAGGATATTTGGCTTAAAATTGAAGATTTTGAACTAGGGAACAATTCAGCCTCAAAAACAAAGAAACACCCTGACTGTGCTTATCTGAAAAGAAATTCTCTGTCCCCACCAGTTCTCACACCAGTGTTCACCAGTGCTGAACTGGTGAGCAGAAAGTCACTGGCCATTCTTGAGGCTCACAGCTTCATTATTGGCACCAGGATATTTCCTGAGCAGGGAGGGCATGGATGCAGCTCCCTCTGTGCTTTTCACCTCTCAGCTTATCCTTTAAATAAGATATTTTTCAGAGCAGATACCTGTTTCTCCTCCGGGTTTGTTTGTGTGCTCTCGAGCTATGGTAGTCTTTAAAATAGTTGGAGGTTTTGTTGTGAAACAGCAGCAGTTTGCTTTCCCTGCTTGAAGGTGAGAATAAGGGAATCATTTTGATTTGGGATTTGAGTATCAAGTCAAGCAACCCCCTGATGCTGACTCTTTTTATTCTGGCCCTTATTTTAGGAGTGAATTGTTCTCATGTTTGAGAAATAGACACGACCCCAAAGGAAATTTTCCCTCTTTTGTCCTTGTTTTGATCCTTGTAAGTGAAACGATTTTCTCTTTTCTGCCACTCCAAGGCCAGTGCTCTCAAGAGAATGTTCCAGCATGTGGGAAATGTCCTGTCTGGGTAAGGTGTGGAGACAGTGGGCTGTTCAACTTCCTTGGGTTAAACAAAGGTGCTGGACAAGGAGATTTCCTTTCACCTGGCATCTCACCTGTGCTTGGCTCATCCTCCATCTGCCTCGCACATGCACAGTGCTTTGGGACCCCTTTTTTAGTTGAGCCCTGCAAATCTTTGATGGTCAAATCCAGCAGTTCCTATTTAGCACACTTCTGTACCTCTGCCTTTGATTTCAGTGCTGCTGCCCTGTCCCTCAAATTCCCAAATTAGAATCCTTCAGGACCCCTTTTCCATCCCAAGCTTGGCAGGAACACGTTTCCCCAACAGAAAATGGTCGCAGTGCTCGGTGTTGATCTCCACAGTTAACACTCCTCTGCTTCTAGTGGTAAAAATTACAAAGGAGTTAAAACTTAATATTAATGAAGAGCTCTGGGAAGATGTTGTTGCCTTGGCCTTTATTGCAGTGCTGTTTGTGCAGGATAATGAATCACCTGGTGATGAACAAAGGGCCCGGCCTGCCTTACATTTTACACGTAATCCATACTCACTGATACTGATATGGTCTAAAGGAACTCAAATCACAATCACCCGAGCTGAATTTCGGTGTTAAAGCCCCAAAGTTAAAAGGATTTGACGTGAGAAATTGTCATCTCTCAGGTTAGCAGATGTGGAAGGCCCCAGTAAACAGTTTCTAAAAATAATTGAATGTAACTGTGCTGGAAGGGTGTATTGGGCCACCCTGGGTGTATATAAAGAGGTGTTCCCATAATTTGCTGTAACAGAACACTGGAAATCTGTAAAGAAATTATTTCAGGTTCAAGAGAACACATCAGTACTGTTCCCTGCTGAGTGGGGGTGTGAAACACTGGGGCTGTAGATTAATCCTGAATTTTAGCAGGGTTCTGTTCTTGTTGGATCTCTTCTCACATTCTCCTTTAAATCACACTTTATATTGTTAAGAACAAGCCGTCGGGTTACATTTGCACTTTAAATTATCTGCCAGTTGTTCTTGCATGTTACATCAGTAACAGCTGTTGGAGTTGGATGGGGTTTTTTTAAAAGATGCTTTCTCACCTCTTATTTGCACATCGGTTTGGTGATCTCTTGTGTGAATATTCTGCTTTTCTTGATAATTTAATTTAAAACGTTCTAGAATGCTAGAAATTAGAATGGTCCAGTAGATCTGCTTTTAAACGGAGATGGAATTTTGGTTGTGAATCCATTGTCTTTGTAAACAGTAGAGTTTTATTTGCCAAGGAGCCCAAGCAAATGGGACGAGGTGAGGAAGGAACTTTTTTGATAATGCTGCAGCTGTTGTGGGTTTTTACCTGTGCTGTAATATTTTGTCTGATTGTAGCTCAGTGTGTCATTGGTAGTGGCACTGTGTTTATCTCTCCTTGAAACTGGCATTTAAAAGAGCAGAGGAACATCCCAGAGACAGCAAATGCCCTCTGTACCTCTATCCCAGCCTTCTGTGCAGGGGAGGGACAGAGGCTTGAACTTTCCTTGACTGATCTTATCACAGAACCATAAAATCCTGGAATGGTTTGGGTTGGAAGGGCCCTTAAAGCTCCTCTGGTTCCAACCCTCTGCCATATTCACGGCTGCTGGCATTTTCACATTGCCAAAAAGACGAGCCCAGCAAGCTTGGGTTTAACCCTTGCAGAGTTTGGAACATTATTTTTTCACCCTGGGAGCCTCGTGTGGTAAGTGTTGATCCTCAGAAGTGAAATAAATGTATTTCTGTACTGCGGTATAGTTTGACTGAATAATGCATGTGGCATCCTCTGCCTTGGCCTCTCATTTTGTCTCTAGTCTGGTTAAAGAAATGGTGTAAACCTAAATGAAACACACTTCCTGTCCTCGGAAACTTTAATCTCTGTGTGATCAAAAAGAACTTTTCCAGAGGTGTAAAACTGAGGTTTTGTGGGGATTTCGAGGTGTATAAGGCTCTCTTTGATGTCCTGCACACCCTTGTGGTTGTGCATCCGTGGGGTTTTTAGCAGAGCTCACCCAAGGAGTCGGGAGGGCAAGCAGCAGATTGGAGTTGGCACGATAAGCAGCCTGAATGAAATGACGTTCAAATGCCTTCGTGTAGGTTTGAATGGAAAATACTGCAGGATGATGAAGTGTTTAATGCTCTTTGGCCTTGAGATATTCCTCAGAGCTCTTATTCTAACCGCCTACAATTAATAAAAGCAGATTCTGCTTTTTCCTCCTGGGCCGGATCACTTTAACAACCACCGGGGCTGCTGCTATTGCAGACACTCATTCATTTTTAACTGCTCACTCCGAGCCTCTGCAAAAGGCTGCCTGTTCTCCTAATGGCTTATCTGAATGGATCGCTTACTAGAAAACAGGCGGCTGAAAATACTTTTGTTTCACGGAGTGAAACTGCAACTTGCCCACTGAAGGCCAGCGCTGCTGTTTTACCCGTGGCACATTGCCTTAGCCGAACCTGCCTGACGGGTTTGGAGCGCTGCTCAGGTGGAGTGCAGGGTGTTGAAGCGCTGTAGGGTTTCCCTGAACAAGGACAGACAGACAGACGCTTCAGTGCTGGGGTGATCTGGGTCTGGGCAGGGGTGCTGAGCTGCCCTTTGCAGAAGTTGGGGTTGTGCTGAGGGGAAAATACACACCGAGCTCTGTGAAAATAGTCTGTGCTGTTTATTCAAATCGTTCCCTTTCATACTCAAATCTTCCCACTTAGCCTGATGGATCCCTCTTTTGAAGATGTGCTCAAGCACTACAAGCAGCTCACAAGCCGTAATCTTTTTATGTTTTCAGGAATTTTATCCAACAGCTCCTAAAACGATCGGTGTAGCAATTACTGAGAACGTTTGGGAGGAGGGAAAGAGGAAGCTAAACTTCAGCAAGGAATACGGATTTGAGACAGGATACACATTGCAGAGGGTGATGATGAAAAATAACAGGGTTTTTTTTTTTTGCTGAAAACTTTTCAAACTGTGCACGTTCTCATGGTGCAAAGTAATGGGCTGGAATGGGAATGAAAGCTCAGTCCTGGAGTGCAGCGGGAGCAGTCTCGTGATCCCTCAGCTGAGCTGTATTAAGGGAGGAAGCCAAGGCTGGGAAGCAGCTCGGGCCCATCGAGGCACTGCAGGGGGAGGAGTGGGGAATACAAACCATGGAGTGCGAGTTCCTTCCCTGTGGGAGGAGATAAAGGTGAGTAATTTCTGGTCAGGGCATGGTCCCACCCATGGGCAGGACAGGGACCCTGCCCCAGCCCCGGCCAGCAAAACCCTGATGGGAACCAAAACGGTTTTGCAGATGATTTTCTCCTGATTTTTTTTTTCATTTAGACAGCAAGGATTCAGCTACATTTTAGTCAACTTGTAAACACACTTTTCTTGCAGGAGTGGGCTGTCAACTCCACTGTGCTGCCTATAAAAATAAATGTGACTTTTTGCAATGCCACCTACCCTGAAGTACCAAATAAAGTTACAGAATGGGTTTGGATAGGAGGGATGTGGAAGAGAAGCAGAGGGAAATGGAAACCAAGTGCTTAAATGGATCTTAACTTCTTATTCTTCACAAAAAAGTAAAAATAGGGAGGATAGCTGCTATAAAAGCAGCTTCAATGGTGAAGGGCAGGCTTGACCTGGAAATAGCTGCCAGGAAAACAAGGATCTAACGGGATTCACTGCTGTTAGTGCCAAGATCAAGCAACTTGTTCAGCAGCCTGCAACTTCTCTGGTGTGTGGAAAAATGGGGTGGATGTAAATGATGGGATTTTGCTCTTTTACCTAATTACCGTGATCAGTCCAAGCATTTGATCACCTATTATGCTTTTAAACGTGTGCAAAGCAAAGAAAGGCATTCTTTGTGCTGGCTCCTAAGGTTCTCTTGCTGCAGAAGTTCTTGCAGTCCCTTTCTGTGAGCTCTGGTAAAAGGTCACAGTTCAGGCCTGACTGCTGCTTTCCAGATGAAGCAGGAGATAGAGGTGTCATGAGCGGGCAGACAAAGGGAAGCTTTACAGCCTGCAGCACGGTGAGAGCTGTCCTGCGGGCTGGGATGGGAGATTTCCTGCTCTGGAGAAACGGGGACTGCAGCAAAACTCTTTTCTCTGCTTCCTAATTAACCTTCCTGTTTATACAGCCTTCATATATTCCAGCGGGAGTGGAATATCCATGGGCATGTTGCAGAAATACAAAAGGAAATGGTGAAATAACAGAACTTTTCAACCTCCCCTTTGGTTTTAATCAACCCAGGCTGCCCAGTCTGATTTGTAGAGTTCAGTTTTTAAGCTTCAGTCTTTTAAAATAAATGAATCTTTGACTCGAGTTGTTTCAGCACCTTGGTGTGTGGGCGCTGAGGTCCTTCAGGAACTCTGGAGTGGACTCTGAACTTCCCTGAGGAGCTGCGGGTGCTCAGACACGTGACTTGGTTAATGTTACAGAATTTAACTTTGGAGTTAAAAATTGTTTCCTAAAAGCTTCCCGGAGAAGATAGAACTGCTCAGCCCTTTCCCAGGGCAGAGTGGGGAAGCCAGGCCTCAGGATGGCACTGAACAGAGTGGGGAAAGACACTTGTGTTTTGGTGTGCTCTTCAAGCCAAATCTTGCTTTAATATTCTTAAATAGATATTCTGTAAAGTCTCTTTCTAGGAAGAGTTTTGCTTCAAGTACAGCTTCAGAGTATTTCCAGAGATGATTCAAAACTTTGTGTTATGCTGTAAATTTGATTTGGTTTCCAGGAAACCCGTGCTGTGAATGTACTGGCTGAAAGGGGCTCTTCTTAAACTATCATTTGAGAGCTTCCAGAGCCTGCAGCAGGGAGGATGGGAATTGTCCCTGTCACCCTGTGAGGTGGCTGTGAAGCTTCCAGGCTGCTTTCTCATGCCTCCTATAAGCACGGCAATAGTTCTCGTGGGGATTTCAATCCTGCTGTAAACTCCGCAGGAATAAGTTTGGAAAGGAGGGGAATTTGTCAGGTCCCAAGGGCACGGGGAAGTGTCTGAGGCTGGAGTGCAGAGGCAGCTTCTGAAGTTCCTAAACAGGAAGCTCCTGCTGACGTTAATCACTGTAATCACCCAGGCAGGAGTGGAAATGCTCATCTCTGAACCTGCTCTTTTAATGTGGCTGTTAATTCTCCATAGTTAAGTTTGATTAAAGGTGGATTTGCTTCCTACAGAAGGTCTCCCTCAGCTGTTAATGAAAGTAACTGCTCTGTGTTTATGTGCTGGTCACAGACCATTTCCTCGGGGATGGAGAGGAAGGAAACTTGGAGTAGGAGAAAATCTAAGCTGGATTCAGAGTTTCCTTCCCAAAAGAAGGACCAGCTATTGCTGTGCTGAGCAAAAACTTGTTATCTGCAGGGCAATTTGGAAAAAGTTGTTTAATGGTGACACTTTTGTGCAGATAATTTATCCTATAACAATAGGGAGCAAAGTACCTCAAGTGGTCAGCTGCGTGAATTTTGCAAGCAAAAGTTTGAGAACAGCAATTAATGTTAAAATCTCTGATAGAGTATTTGAAACATTTCAAGCACTTAAAGCTGAGTCATTTCATGAGCACCGAGTTTTGGCACATCTGTTCATCTTTGTGTTGCTTCAGCAGCAAGAAAATGTTCAGTGGTGGCTGGGGTGAATATAAACGAATCCCATTTTCTCTTACTTTGGTTTTTTTTTGTGGGTTTTGTGTCGTGGTCAGAACATAACTGTCAGTAACTCGTGAGTGATACTCTGATCTTTTTTCCTCCAGACTTCACTGGCCAGTAAGAACATATCTCAACCATGGGAAATATTTTTGCTAACCTCTTCAAAGGCCTTTTTGGCAAAAAAGAAATGCGTATTCTAATGGTTGGCTTGGATGCTGCAGGAAAGACAACTATTTTGTACAAACTCAAACTTGGTGAAATAGTAACTACTATTCCTACTATAGGTAAGAGTTTGATGTTTCTCTAACTGATGGCTTTGAGATTTGGGTCTCAGCAGATTTAAGTCTGGCAGAACAAACACTTGCTAAAGCCGTGGGGTGAAAATGGCACAGCCAAATGTTCTGCCCTGGCAGGAGATTTTGACTCTTTTCTCACCCCACTCCCTCTCATCAGTTGCTTGTGGAATGAGCTTTTGTGGGACACAGAAAGGCAATTTGTCTCCTTGGCTGTTGTGGCATCATGTCAATCAGACTGAGTAGCAGAGGGTTCACCTTTTTCTCTTTTTTTATTGGAGGGTGTTAAGATTTTCAATCCTTAAAACCTGGGGGAGATTGGGATTGGGGTGATTTTAGGCAAGATAGTTTGGGGTTTTTTGTAGCTGCTCAGGTAGCAATTGGATTTGTTCATTGGGTGGTGGTGGGAGCAGGACAATTCCTGTTTGCTTCAAGAGCTTCTTCAGCACAGGATTCTGCTGCTTTAAAGCCATTCCAATTTTAAGTGAACTTCGTTTTAATGATGACGGTCAGAATGTGACTTGCTAAATACAACAGGCCAGTTGTGTTGAAGTGAGATTTGTGCCACAATCTCTTTTTTTAGGTTTTAATGTGGAAACAGTAGAATACAAGAACATCAGCTTCACGGTGTGGGACGTGGGTGGTCAGGACAAGATCAGACCACTCTGGCGCCACTACTTCCAGAACACACAGGGTGAGTCCACACACCTCATTCCCAGCTTTCCAAAATCCGAGAGAGTTTTCTGACTGTCCTCACTGAGTTAATTTTGCAAGTTTCTTGGAGGGGAGTGGAAATATTTATTATTATAAAAGGGTGTGTTTGTGTGCTGCTCTGGCTTTTCTCATAAGCCACTGCAGGTTCAAAGAGGGATGGGAAAAATTCCAGAAACCAGTCTTCCTTGTCCTTCTGACTCACAGCGAGTTCAGGAGTTTGTTTTTCTTCTGTCAGCATCACAGCTCTGCCCTCACTTCAAAGCAGAGTCTTCACTGCAAGCTCTGCAGCCCCATGAACTGAGTTTGTCACTTCTGTCACTGCTGGGCCTTTTTCATGTGCGTGTCTCTGAGTCCTGTCACAGCTTTTCAGGAGCTGCTGCTCCCTGGAAAATGCCAAGTGCTTGTGTAGAAAAACTACCCAGGTTGCAAAAAACAAATGCAAACCAACACCAGTTATCACCAGCTTTCAGCAAGAACAGACTTTCTCTCAGACACGAGGCCTCAGGTTTATGTTTATTCCCGTTTGCTTCTTTCTAGGTCTGATTTTTGTGGTTGACAGCAATGACAGAGAACGTGTGAATGAGGCCAGAGAAGAGCTGATGAGAATGTTGGCAGAAGATGAGCTCAGAGATGCTGTTTTATTAGTGTTTGCTAACAAACAGGTATGCCCAAGAAAGCTGTCTCTCTGTCAGAACCCTTGAAAACTTCCAACACCCTTGTGAGTGCCAGAGCTTGACCTTGATTTTCATATTTTCAGTGTAATGATAAATAAACTCAGAGTAAATGGCCATTCAGGTATGTTGAAGGGAAAAAAAACATTTATTAAATTCTCATCTGCAAGGAGCATCCTTCTAAACAGTCTTGGCTAAGAGATTTTCAATTTTAGTGAAAACCACTTTGATTTTTAAGGCTGACAGGGCTCAATTACAGCACCTGCCCAAACTTTCTCTAGAAAGGAATGCCAGAACCTCCCTGAATTCCTCATTTAGGGTGTTTTGAGGGCACTGCTGGTGTTGGTGGAAGCACTGGAGTTTTAATGTGCTTGTGTTCACCTGTGAGCTGGGCTCTCCCAGGCCTCAGAGTTAGCTGAGAGTTCTGCCTCTTACTGCTTGTAGAGATCTTGGCAGCTTAACCCCAAATGTCAAGGGCCTGAAATGTGACCAGGAAATGTAAAGAGGGAATAACATCCTGCCCCAGTGATTGCACAGCCTCAGCTGGGAAGGGTGAAGGTGCCATAACTCATGTCCAGGAGCAGGAAAGGTGGGCTCTAAAGAAGCTGTGCTCAGCAGAGTAGTACTGGGTGATAAAAGCTGCTCTTAAATCAGAACTGCAGTCACAGAAAGGATGTTCCTGAGTGGAAACAGACTTGGAATGGTGAGCAGTATCAGCACTGGGGGAATGACTGGATCAGCTGTTTCACTTCCCTATGAAATATTCCATAATGTTGATTTAGATCGGGTTGTTAAACCTTTGAGGCTTTTTGTCAGTGTTGGGGAAATAGCTTAAATATCCAAGCAATCCACTGGGTTTTTCTGAAAGAGAAATTCTGAGAGCTTTGAACTTTCTTGTAATGCTTTAAAAGCTGAATAATGAAAAAGAGTGGGGAATGACTGTTGTTGCTTCCCTCAGGACCTGCCGAACGCCATGAATGCAGCAGAAATCACAGACAAACTTGGACTGCATTCCCTTCGTCACAGGAACTGGTACATCCAGGCAACCTGTGCCACTAGTGGAGACGGTCTCTATGAAGGACTGGACTGGTTGTCCAATCAGCTCCGAAACCAGAAATGAAACCATAAACCTTCCTTTACCCTCTTTTTCCACCCCTCCCTCTTATTTCCTCCTATTCGCCCTTCGCTTTACTCTAATGTGGCAAACTGTGCTACTTTGTGGTATTGAGTGCCGGAAGCTGTTTTCATTTCTTTTTGTCACAGTATATATTGCATCATGCTGTAAATGTGGCAAATACAAGCCTGAAAACAGTTAGGTTTCTTATTTAATGTAAATAGTTTTTGTTTCCAATGAGGCAGTTTCTGGTACTCCTATGCAATATTACTCAGCTTTTTTTATTGTAAAGAATCAAAGTCACTGTTTAGTACCTGGAAGGGAATTAAGTGGGTTAATAACGTAAGGGTTGCCAGTGGTCCTTGTGCAGTAGAGCTGGATTCGATCTCGGTTGGGTTGTGAGATCTGTGAGATCCATTTTGGTGGTTGGTTTTTAACCTGAATTCTGTATTTTTTTAAATAGACAAGGAAAAGTAAAAACACTTTAAAACACACAAACGTTTGACATCGCTTCTGCTGCTCCAGCTCTAACGTGGTGACTCTTGATTCTTTTGAAAGGGTGAAGCAATGACTGACACCCAATTAGCTTCATCTGCTTAACGAAGTGTTAGATCTCTGGCTCTTTCTGTAGCTCCTAGTCTGTGCTCATCTTTGTTCACAACCCTTACAAGATTCGCCGGGCCTGGTTTAGATGAGCTTTGCAGACTCATGCTAAACATCTGACTTTTGGTTCAGGTGAGATTTCTCGTTTCCATTGAACTTGAAGCATTTCCAAAAGTCGACATTTTTAGCCTGTCATATTTGTCAAAGAGTGTTTTGTACTTTTCTTGTGCTTAAACCACTCCAGAAGGCAAAACCTTTCCACAGGAAGCACAGCCTGTCCTAGTCCTAAGCTCTATAGGCAGAAAGTACTGTACTTAACGTAAGAATTGCCATGAAAAACACCAAACATCTATGTATAGTGTCTAGGAAAAAAAAAAAAAAACAAACAAAAAGCATGAGAGTTTGGAGAGTCATTCCACTCTACAAGTATTCAATCCCATTTTGGAACAATCCCATATCTGTATATGTGTGAAAACCCTTGGCATCCCTCATACTGCAAGGTTCAGATTTGCCATCAGAAAAATAAAAAAAAGACCTCTTTACTTTTCTTTTGTATTTTGATAAACACTGAAGAAGCTGGAGCTGTTAAACTTTAACTTGAGGAACTATCAGAACTGGTTTATTTAGTGTTGTGGAAACCTTTATTGCTTTCAATACACGACTAGTAATCAACTGTTTTGTATACTTGTTTTCAGTTTTCATTTCGACAAACAAGCACTGTAATTAAAGCTATTAGAATAAAATCTCTTAACTATTTCATGTTTTTTATGCCTTGCTGTTCATTTGATCATCTTGGCAGAATCATAATTAAATACTTGTTGAATAAAAAGTTTCATGAAACTTCCACTGGTCTGCTGTTGCTTTGTATCATCTTTGTTCAGGGCATCCAAATCCAGGCAGCGTTTTGCCACATCACGATTTGCAGGAATATTTGAGGATTTCTCCTGTCTTTTCCAAGAAATTAATCATTCCTGCTTGGAACCCTGGTTGGTGAAAGGGTGGGTGATGCTCGTTGGCTTCTACTGGAGTCACTTTGTTGCCACTGGGGCACCACAGCTTGAGTTTCTTGAGTATCCCCATCATTTCCCCTGAGGGGGCTGTTCCTCCTGCTGATCCTAGTTAATCACAGGCTCTGTGAATTAGCAGTTTTGTGGGGAAAAAAATAGGAATTCTGCCTTCCTAAGTGCTTCATTTTCCATTTGTCCTTTCTGCAGCCCCCTCTGGCCCCAGGACAGCTCCTCCTCTGGGTGATCTCCTCCTTTCCCTGTCAGCTGCAGCTTCTCTTCCTCATTGCTCACATTTGGGATGCCTGCCAGCTCCTGGCTGTTTTCCTGGCTGGAGCTGCAGGAGATTCCCCAGTACAGGCTGCAAAGCTGTAGGATGAAAGGTCTGTCCTGCAGGTTGGAGAGCAAATTCCCTGTGGGAAAACCTGGGACTCTGGGTGGGTAACAGGGACTGTGGCTGGGGCTGTAGTAAAGAATAAATAGCACTGGGCAAACTGGGATCACAAACCTGCAAGTCAGAAATCCACCTTGGAATTTCAGGCTCTGAATCAGGATCTTTGCAGGACAGCTCTTCATTCCTGTTCTGGGAGGGAATTTGAACTTGAAGGTCCAGCTGGGTTAGGATGCTGCTCCTCCATGCAGAATTTGCTGTGGAAAACAGGGACTGGGGGGATGTTCCCAGAGCTGTGGGAGCTCTGGGCAGCACAGGCTTTGCTCTGGTCCAGGCTCTCAGCCTGGCATTTTGGCCACCCAGTGGCTCAAGCTCAGGGCAGAGGATCCTGCCCAGATCCCCAAGAATTTATGCAGCAGCTGCACAGGGAGGATTTGGGGTGAGTGAGACAGGGACAGGGCTGGGCTCCTTCACCCTCCTCCCTCTCAGTTTTAGCT
>CM031858.1:1659380-1689920 GCA_018697195.1 Certhia americana
CCCCTCAGCTGAGGCGGCCTCGGGGCGTTTCAGCCGCCCTCACGGCGGGCCCGGGAATGAGGGGTCCTGGCCGGCTCCGGGGTTCTCGGCTCCCTCACAAAGACTCTTGGCTGAGGGGTCCCAGCCTGCCCTGGGGTGCCGAGGTTCTGATGGGATTCCTCTGCTGAGGGGTCCCGGGGGTGCTCCGCCCTTCCTGAGGATTGATCCTGGCTGGCCTCGGAGGGCTCGCAGCCCCTCAGCAAGGCCTTTGTGTGGAGGGTGTCCAGCAGGCCCCAGGATGCTCAGCTGGACACAGGAGGGTCCTGCACTGAGGGCTCCCAGGCTGCTGAGGGCTCCGGGGACACTGAGGTACCGACCTGGGCGTGCTGAGCTCCCTCGGCTCTGCATCCTGCATGTCCTGTGTTATCCATGTGGGATGGCCCCAGGCTGGCTGTGTGCCATTCCCAACATCCACACCGGGTCCCCGGGGCAGCTCCGAGGTTGGATAAAACACAGGGATGTGCTGATGGAATCAGCTGGGGTTGGTTTGTGGGCACTGTGGGCTGCGGCGAGGTAGGAGGGGTTTAGGGATAAGCATCCCTCAAGGTATCCTAAAACAAACACGTGTGGGGAAATGGATGGTAAAACCACAGCTGTGTGAGCTTCACCTCTGCTGAGGTTTCCCCAGGAGGGTAAACTGGTTTCATCTTACTGGGTTAAACTGGTCTGGTTTCTGGTTTACAGGGGGACACGGTCTGGGGATAACTAGCTTGGATCTCCTTGATTTCTGCAGTGACCTTGAGCAAGTGGTTTGTGTTCCACCTGCAGCATCACTGCTCCCTGCAAGCCAGGGGTGCAGCCAGCGGAGAGGCTAATTAGTACTTTGGTGATAATTATCTCCAGGAAAAAGGTGGCTGAGTTCCAGCCCTGTGTTGTTGTGGGATGCTCTGCTCCTCACAGGATGGATAAATTGGAAGGGTTGGAACCTCCTTGTGCTGCAGATAATTCCCTGCCTGTCACAGCAGGAGCTCTCTCCCTTTTTGGAACCTGTCTGAAATCTTAGAAAGGTGGGGGTGGCACCTTTACAACAAACCTGCTAAAAATAGGGGGTGGGATTATAATCCTAATCCAGGAGACCTTTCCCAAGGCTCCAGGGAAACTGCTTTAATCTTCTTTTCTTCTTCATAAGGGGGCTTTGCCTTCCCTGTAAAGCTTCTCTGCTAATCAGTTTTAATTTGGTTAACTCTTGTGATGTCTGTCCTTTGCTTCCTGGTGTTGTTGCCACCTCCGAGGTAAAATCCAGGGTGAATGTGACAGCACAAGCAGACCTGGAACCATTCCTTGCCTTGGGGACATCCTCCTGTCACCACCTCGTCTTTTTGCAGCCCAGAGGGGTTTTTTTGTGGCTGTTTGTCCTCAGTCTCAGGTGTGGGAGATAATTAATATTGGTAATTAGCTGGGCTCTTCTCTGGCTGATCAACTCTGCAGTGGATTTGGCTGGATCCCAACCCATTTTTAGGAACCCCTCTGTGCTGGATGTTTGCAGATTGGCTGCTCTGAAAATGCCAAAATCTGACAGAAGAGGGGGGAAAAAGAAATTGAGCTTCTGCCTGAAATAAATACATCTTTGTGACATTCCTGCTGCAGCCAGCTGGGAAATGTGATGTTCCAATGCACTCCTGGAACCAAACAGAAGAGAGAAAAAAGCTTCAGATCCACCAGATCTGGAGTTTTGGGGGGTTTGGTTGTTGTTTTACCTGTGGGTTTGGAGTGCTGTGGAGCGAGGAGCTGTTGGGCAGGGAATGAGGGCAGGGACAATGTGGGATTGCCCTGGGAGGTTGTGGATGTTCCATCCCTGGGAATGTTCAAGGCCTGGTTGGATGGAGCTTGGAACAACCTGGGACAGTGGGAAGTGTCCCTGCCCATGGCAGGGGTGGGACAAGATGAGCTTTAAGGTCAATTCCAACCAAACTTTTCAGGAATTCCATGAAATTTCCATGAAATTCCCAGTTTGCCACCTTTCCTCCTGTGAGGGCCCAGCCCTGTCACCTGGGAGTGGAAATGGTTTTTGTTCCCTCTCAGTTTTCCTCTGCTGATCTCCAGCAAGAGAAGGGATTCAGGAGGAAACACCTGCAAGCCTTTAGGTTTATTTTTAGCTGTTTGGAAAGAAGTGAGATGTGATCACAACCCAGGTGGTTTTTCTCTTACTTACGAGTATTTTGGGGAAAGAAAAGGGTGTGAAGTAAAGGAGAGGGTCCCAGTGTGGAGGTGGTTTGGATCTGTGAGCAGGAGAAGGAATTTTCCTGTCACCTTTGTGGTCGTGGACCTGAGGTGAAGCTGTGTGGATTTGGTCCAAAGGAAGAGGAATGTTCCTGCAGAAGGAAAGTGCCTGGAAGCGTTCCAGGTTGGATGGAGCTTGGAGCAGCCTGCTCTGGTGGAAATTGTCCTTGCCCATAGCAAGAATTTGGAATTAGATGGTCTGGAAGGTCCCTTCCCAAACCATTCCAGGATTCTACACAGAAAAAAAACCCCTGTGCTTTCAGTGACTGCAGGGCCAGCTCTGCTGTTTTCCATGATCCCAAACCAGCAAAGGCTGGCACCCCTCAGCCTTTTGAGGGTGTTGGATGCAGCTTTGCCAGCCGGGAGAGCAGAGGAGGAACCACGAGGGGAGATTAAAGCTCAGCAGGATTGTTCTCATTGGCCGTCTGCAAATTGTGGCTCATTAATTAAGGCTTTAGGAGCTCACAAATAGCCCAGCTCTGGCCCCAGGAGCCTGTGCTGCTTTCCTTGGCTGGAAGGGAACACGAGGAAAAGGTAAGGATGTGTTGGAGCCTGCTCCCAACCCGCTCCTCTGCCTCCCTTCCCGGTTTGTTTGGGGTTGAAGGAAATGATTGGAAGTGATTTGAGCGGCTTTAAATTTCTACTGGTGTTTGCTGAGGGGCAGATGAAATTTTGAGGGAGAAGAGGGGAAAGCTCTTTTCCTTCTGGCTGGGATTTGTGCAGCCAGCACAGCTGGATCCCAGAAGGGAATCTGGAACGGCTGAAAATCCCTGCTGGCATCCCGATGCCACTTGTGGGGTTTTTGGGAAGCTGGTGTGTGATCAAGGAGCATTGTTTGGGGGGCAGATGTGTTATGAAACACATTGGGATGTCTGAAAGGGGATGAATTAGTGTGGGGAGTTTTCCAGGGATGGAATCACATGAGAGAGAAGAACTGTGAGGGACAGGAGAGAAGGAAATGCTTTGGAAAACTCCTCAGGGACTGCTCTGCTGCAGGCACTGAGCTGCATTTCCCTGGTGCTTTCTTCTGATATTGAACATTTAGGTGAAACCTGTGGCCTCTGGAAATTAGGGAAGTTTAAGGACCAAGGCAGTGATAGGAAGGTCCCCAAAGATCTTCCTAGAGTTTGTTCAGCCTTCTGTTTTTTGGGATGATGGAGCCTAATCCAGCCATGTGGTGATGACATCGATCCTCCCAAGATTTCATCTCTTGCATCTCTGAGGCTGCAGCGCTCGGAGGGCATTAAGGAAAGAAAAACCCAGGAAGGAATAAAGCGATTTCCTTATGGATGATCATTGCCCGTGGGTGTTCTGCCTCTCTTGGCACCTCCTCAGCCTTTTGTGTATTAATATCCCGTCCCATCGCGCAGCCTGGCATGAACTGCGCTCGGACAGACGAGTATCCTCAGGGAACAGAGGGAAAAGTTGTGTAATTCTCCGCCTGTCGTGCTGCCCGAGGGAGGAGGGATTTAAGGCTAAGGAAGCGTGCCCGCTCCCTCAGGCGGGGTCAGGGAGAGGGAGCCCGGCGGGATTAGCCCTCCGCCGCTCTGCTGAGACAGCATTTGGCTTAAGGCTGTTGGAAAAGTGATGTGTAAGGTCAGGCTGACATTGCCAGGAGCTAATTTCAAATGGAAAGGCATTAGCTGCCTCTTGGCTGGCGGCTCCTCAGGCCACACCCAGCCCGGCAGGCTAAAAAAAAAAAAAAAAAAGCTTTTCTAGGGATTTTTTTCTGCTTGCTGAAAGTAACTTTTTAAATAGGAAGAACTTGTTTGATTTGTCTCACTCTCACCATCACTTCTGCTGATGGATGAGGGTCCCCTGCACCTTTACACAGCGTTTCTTCTTTTTTCCCCACGAGGTTAATTAACCTTTCTTCCTCTCCAGAGACACAGGAAGACGAAAACGCTTTTTTTTTTTTTTTCTTTCTTCCTTTCTGGCTGAAGAAAGAACTACAGCAAGTTCTGTATAGCCCCAGGCTGCCTTTTTTTTTCACCTGTACCAGGAACTGATCTCTGGGATCTCTTTCTTGCCAGGAAACACCTGCAGGTGGAGTTGGTGCTTCAGGAAATGTGGGAATAACCCCCTGAGCACGTTCACGGCAGTGATTGCACCTGAGTTCAGGTGCTGTTGAAAGGGTTTGGGGGTTGCTGATGCAAAGCCTTATCTGCAAACTCTCCTTGAAGCTCCTTTCTCCCTGTGAGAGGGAAGGGGCTGGGACTGTACCTCTGTCCCATGGCTCCAAATGCCACCAGGCACAAATAGGATTTGGTTCCTTTTAGAGAGAGTTTTTTGTAGGATTTTGGTCCCAGTGGGACCCAGCTGTGATGGAAAACAGCTGGTTTGAGTCATCCCAGTTTAGTGGCAGCTCAATCCCAATTTCCTCCTCCTTTGGGTTGCATCCTATGAGTTTAACCTCAGTCTCTTGAGAAGTCTTTCTTCGTTCCCAGTACTTTTTATCAGCTCGAGGCTTATGATTTTGCATCATTTCAGATTTTCCTGCAGAAATGTGCACCCAAGGGTCAAGGACTGGTGCTGTTTTGAGGGGTTGAGCATTCCTGGGAATCCACAGCCGTGTTTCCATGGGTGTTTCTAACCAGACACATTTTTCTGTCTCTCCCCAGTCATGCAGGGACCAAGGCCAGTGGTTCTGAGTGGCCCATCAGGTGCAGGGAAAAGCACTTTGTTAAAGAAATTGCTCAAAGATTATGAGAACATCTTCGGCTTCAGCGTCTCCCGTGAGTATCCAGGGATGGATTGTGGAGCAGCTCAGAGCCTGGCTCTGTTTATACCCCAAATAATGGTGTTTTTCATGGATTAGCTGTGTGCTGTCTGGCTGTGAGCTCATGGGGATGTTTAAATGATTTTTTATTATTACCTTTTACTCCTGGTATTGATTGAGTGGTGAGGCTAAGCTTTGTCTGGAGCAGCACCTTTCCAGGTCTGGTGATTCCCCACATCTCTAAACACAACTCAGAGAGGAAACAAGAACCTTCTGAGTGATTCTTGACTCTGGTAGTAACAAAATCCCCCCACATTCTGCTTCAAATGCCATTTGATTTTTCCATGGAGCTCTGCAAAGTGTTTTTAAGTCCATTACCAAAACGTGTTTTAATGTGCCAACAGTTTGTGTACTGCAAGTAAAATCTGTGCTTTGGGATCTGGAGTCACTCCACCGTGAAAGAGCAAATACTGGAGGTTTAAAACTTTAATGCTATGGGAGGAGAAAAAAACTTAAAATTGTCTATTTTGTGTGTATGTTTCATCCTATGCTCCTGATTCAACTGAATCTCTCATCTCACTCCAAACTACACTTTATTTTTCCCAAATTGCCTCTTGGAAGAGATTTTTTTCCCTAGAGATCCACGTGCCACTTAGACCTTGGCATTTCTTTGATCCTGCAACACCCGTGGGTGATGTACAGAATTTACAAAGCTGTTTTTTCTTTTTTATTTTCTTTTCCCTTCAGATACCACAAGGCAGCCAAGACCTGGAGAAGTGAATGGCAAAGGTGAGCCTGTTGCAGTTGGGTCTGTCTCATTGGACTCTCCAAATAATTCAGGTTTTCAAAGCTGGGCTCTCATTTTAAGTACTGTGCTCTCAACTTGGGTGTTTGGTGTTTTGATTTTCCAAAGTTCCACGTGGTTCTGGGGGAGAGATATCTCCAATGGCCACTGCTTTGGGAAGTGCAGCTGCTTAATGAGATAGTTTTAGCTGAATTAATAGCTTGTGCCCAGCTGTTTTCTCATGTATTTGCATATTTAAGAAACAATCAAATGGGATTTGTTCTTAATTTCCAATAGTTGTTTTCCCTCGGAATTGAAAGGAAGGAATTTCAACAGAAGATAGAGAAATACTCCTTTTTAGTTAGTTTGGTTTTGATTTTCCATTTTGTCTCCCTTTCTCTCATCCCACTCTGGTCTTTAATTAGAAATCCTTTCAAATGAAAGGCTTTACCATTCCTGCTGTAATGTGTCCCACACCTGTAGGCAAGGGAGAAGTTCCCACTGCACCAGGAATGGGAAAGGATATGAAAAATGGACTAGAGCAGCATTTTTAGCCACACAGAAAACTCCAGAATGTTTTGAGCAGATGTTTGGACAACTGATGTGGAAGTAGGAAGTGAATCTCTGCAGTCTGCCAGCACTGCCTAGAGCAGATTTGAAATGACTTCTCCCCCAAAAACCCACAGGTGTCATTTTGACCATGAACTTTACATTCAAAATATTAATTTCTGTCCATTTTTCCCATTTTCCCTTCTCCAGATTATCACTTTGTGACCAGAGAGGAAATGCAGAAAGAAATTGATGCTGGGGAATTTATCGAGCACGCGGAATTCTCTGGGAATATGTACGGGACAAGGTAGGTCAGGTGGCCCTGCCTGTGCCAGAAAGGCTGGAATTGGATGGTCTTGAAGATCCTTTCCAATCCAAACTATTCTGGGATTCTAGAAAATAAATAGAGTCTCTCCAAGCCTCTTTCCTCCCTGAGCCCCTGGAGATGTTCCTGGATAAAATGGAGAGGTCCTCATGCTTAGCAGAGCAGTTGAAGTTCTCACCAATCCTTTCTGCTCCCTAAGTCTCATCAGTGAATAATAATAAATGCTGAAAAAGCTGGAGGCAATTCCCCATGTTGGGGAGGAGAAATTGTCTTTAAAGTATATAAAAGCAACCACTTGAAAAATCAAGTGGAGAATTAAGTGCATCTTGTGACCCAGATGGAGCATCCCTGTTCCTCGAGCATCCTTCAAGAGAGCGTGTGGAGTCAGTGGATCTCTAGAGAAGGGCTCTCAGTGGTTTTGTTCTTTGCTGAAGGCTGTTTCCATGTTTGTCACAGAATCTCAGGATGCTTTGGGTTAGAAAGGACCTTTAAGGTCATCGAGTTCCAGCCTCCTGCCATGAGCAGGGAATTTCCCTGTCATGGTGGTGAAGCTTTGCCAAGGCAGGAGCGTATGGACATCCCACCCAGCCTGTGGGATAGTCACACATGATCCATCCCCACACCTTCCAGCATGGCTTTGCCAGCCTCTCTAGCAGGAGACAGCAGCTCCCTGCTCCACCCAGAGCAGTGACACTTGGACAAACTCCTTATCAAGAGCAGAGCAGGCTCTGTCCTTGGGAGGTTCCCCCGTGAGGTTCCCCTGCTGCTGGAGGGGACCCCCCCAACCCTCCCTGTGTGCTCTGACCCCCTCCCCTGTGTGCTGTGTCCCCAGTAAAGGAGCTGTGCAGGCCGTGCAGGCCCAGAACCAGATCTGTGTCCTCGACATCGACATCCAGGGCGTGAAGAACATCAAGAAGACGGAGCTGAACCCCATTTACATCTCGGTGCAGCCGCCGTCCATTGAGATCCTGGTGAGCGCCCGCCTTGCTTTGCCGTTAGCAGTTAGAGGTAATCAGCGTCTGGCTCTGCAGCCACGGGGCTCCCCCTTCCCTCAGCCACCCCTGTGTTCCTCAGGGCCCTGCACTAGATGGGAAGGACATTCCCAAGCATCTCTCTCCCCAGCTTCTGGCTCTCAGGGATAAATCTTCCTGTGTTTTGGTTTTTGAGTCCTTCCTCGATGTTTTGCACGCCTTGGTTACGACTCCATTGCAGCGTGGCCGGTCTTTAAATGCATTAATTGAGCATCATGCCATGCTGAGATTTGCCTCCACAGTTAAAATTAAACCCAAGGAGGTTGGTTCTGTGCAGCACCATAAATTCTGTGCCCCTCTGGTCTTACCCTATGTAAGTGGGACTCTTGCAGAAGTGGAATCACTGTCACGGTTCAGAAAGGGAGGAGGACACATGAGGATGACTCCTGACTCTCCCCTCTTGCTCTCAGTACATCAGGCAGGCTCTGTTTCTCGTTGAGTTTGTGGAGGAGGAAGCCAGCAGCACCAGATGCCAGAGCCCAGCAGAGAGATCTCATTTCCAGCAGTACCTGGAAAAATAAATAAATGAGAGGGAAGTAAAAGAAACCTGGGACCCTGAACTCTGGGTAGGAGATCTCAAGCCCAGTTTGGCCACTGGTTTGCACTGGGCTGTAGGTGAGGCCCCTCACCCTTTGCAGGGTGTTCTCACGTGCCCGTGGTCACAGACAGCACCGGCCTGAGGGTGGGGGTGGTTTCTGCCTGCAGCTTTCAGAACTCATTTCTTTAATGTCTTTGTCCTTGGGTTTAGGAGAAACGACTACGGGACCGAAAGACTGAGACAGAGGAGAGTTTACAGAAGCGTTTGACTGCAGCCCGAGTGGACCTGGAGCTCAGTAAGTCCTTGGAGTGGTGTGTGAGGGAGAGGGGATGCCTGGGTGATTTGGGAGCTGGTTTTTATGGGAACATCTGATCTGTGCTGGCAGGGCTTGCCATGAGCTAAGTTGGATCACTGCTGCATTTCCCACTGCAGTTCCTTGGGGCTGGTTGGCAGAGCAGTTCATTAGCAGCAGCTGAAATAATAATAATAATCATAATGCTAAAAAATGATATTAAAATGCCACGGGATTTCATGCATAAGAGCTGACACAGGAAGAAGAATTCTCCTCTAACTCTGTCCTCATCTCCTTCCCCAGGTAAAGAGCCTGGGCTGTTTGACCTGGTCATCATTAATGATGATTTAGAAAAGGCCTATTCCGAATTGAAGGAGGTGCTGCTGGAGGTGAGTCCTTGGGGATTTTTTCTGCCCACTAAGAGTGGGAAATGAATCCAACACAATCCTGAGCTGGGGCAAAACAAACATTCATCCCTGGGTAGCAGAGAAGGGGATTCCTATTTCTGGAGCTTCCAAGTCAAACCTTGCCTTGGCCCTAAAGCTCAACTCAGGGCTTGGTTCTGTGGTATCATGGAACTGCTCTGAGTTGGTGGTCACTCCTGGTCTCCTAAGCTGTGAACCCAAGAGTTGTTTCCCAAAGAGTGGCAGATTCTCAGTCTCTTTCCTGATCTCCTTGCAGGAAATCAAGAAGACCGAAGAATCCAGGAAGTCCTGAGCTGACCCTGCTTGGGCGTTTCAATTTTTGCACATCATTCCCGAAGCACGTCACACCGGTTTATTCCAGAAGACATTCCCTGTAGGCTGCTCCTAAACTTCCCCAACTTACCCTAGGATGTTTATATTAAAAGGAAAGAAAAGGAAACCTGGTCATGCTTGTGCTTCTGTTCACTGCATGCTCAGCACGTGTTCCCCCAGGTTTGTACCTCCACATTCTTTGGGGGCTCAGCCCTTCTGGCAGGCTGTAGGAAGCTGTTGGGCTGATGTGCTTGAAGGTAGCAATAAATCCCTTTTCCTAGGGGGGAATCCACTGCATCCAGTAACTGTTGCTTGTACAGGTCTCTGTTCTGAGACCTAGAGAGCTTTGCATTTCATTTCCCAAATGATGAAAGAATTTCTTTAGCCTTAACATTGATGTTTTCATGGAATTTCCAAGCCCTTTGATCCCTCCAGCAGGATATATCCTGAGTGTCCTTGGGTTGGTTTCACACTGTGAAAACTGGGGGGACAAAACTGGGAGAGCTGGGGGTGTTCCCCTGGAGAAGGGAAGGCTCCAGGGAGAGCTCAGAGCCCCTTGCAGGGCCTGAAGGGGCTCCAGGAGAGCTGGAGGGGGACTGGGGACAAAGGATGGAGGGACAGGACACAGGGAATGGCTTCCCAGTGCCAGAGGGCAGGGCTGGATGGGATATTGGGAAGGAATTCCTGGCTGGGAGGGTGGGCAGGCCCTGGCACAGGGTGCCCAGAGAAGCTGTGGCTGTCCCTGAATCCCTGGCAGTGTCCAAGGCCAGGTTGGACAGAGCTTGGAGCTGTCCTTGGAGTTGGAAGGTGTTTAGAACAAGATGGGCTTTAAGCTCCTTCCAACCAAATCCTCCTGTGATTCCATTCTGTGTCACAGCTCCCATCCTACAGGTGGTGACTTCAGCTGCTTCCCCCCCAAACCACACAGCCCACGAGCAGCTGGGCCCTGCAGTGCCAAGCTGGGATAGTTTCTCACTCAAACCACATCTTACCAGAGCAGGTGTGTACCTAAACACTCCATTTTTGGGTTTCATCCTCTTCACATCCCATCCCTCCAGTTTATCCAGCTGCTCTGCAGTACCTCTTGGTCATCTTCAAACCTCTACCTGATGGAGACAACAAGCAGACTGTCCCCCTTTTAGTACCTTGCATTCACACCCATCATTTGATGATTATTTTGATCATTTACCTTTCTTGGACTGGTTTAATACATATTTCCTAGAAAATATCACTTCCTGTTGTGGATTTCCCACTACTTGGTTCTGGAATTGGCTAAACAAGCAGGAAAATCCTGTGGTGTGAGCCGCTGCCTCCAGGCTCTTCCTGCGCCATCAAGTGATGGGCTCTGCTAACTTTTCCTTCGGAATCGTGGGATTTTGTTACAATTCGTTTGCAATGGGAAAAGGTCCCCTCTAGATGGCAGGAGCGGCAGAGGGAACGCGCTGGAATCGCTGGAGCAGCAGAGCAGGAGGTGCAGGACACGGCGCTCGCCTCAGTCCGGGGCTCTGCGGCCACCGCGTGGCACCTGCGGGGCTGACACACCAGATGGAAGTGCCCAGCTGCTCCCTGCGGATCCTTCCTGCCAGCCCGGCCTCAGCTCATCCCCGCGGGACAGGTGAGTGCTCCGGGCAATGGGAGAGATCCTCCCGCCGCGTGGCAGCTCTAGGAAAACGGGGAAAAACAAATCCTTTGGATCGCTTGTGTCCCCTTTCTATCCCTGGTGAAGGGGAGGGAGAGGGAAGTCTGAAATGTGGTGCCCTGGTGTAGCTGCTGTGAGTGACGGAGCAGATGGAGAACGCCTGGAATGCCGGCGCTAACGTGAGGTGATGGGATGGCAGAGGGAGCAGGAGTGGGTGGTGGAGCCAGGCTGGTCCCCAGGCGGGTGACACAGCTGTGGAGCATCTCCAGAGTCTCATTTTGGGTGCTGTCAGCAGTGCCCCTCTCCAGGTTTGGTGTTTTGGAGGGGCCGTGCTGTGCATCGAATCCCACAGCTGGGTGGGTGAAGGCACTTGTTGAAGTGAGTTGAATTCCTGCACCCTCAAAAATGGGATGTCTGTTTTGTTAGATGTGTTTCCAGCCTTTCTGGATCCCTGGGTTTGGTCCTGGCTCATTGAGGTATTCCCACATCCCTGGGGCAGGCAAGGACCACACTGAGCATGGCAGGTGTCAAATGCTGGGTTCTCCACAACTGCAAACATCTGCTCCCAGTGCTCCGTGTGGGGCTGGGATTGAGGGATCAGACTGGGAAAGTGAGGATACAGGAGCCTTCCAGCCCAGGGGTTGTCTGTGATTAAAGATGTTCTTCCTGGAGGATCATTTTCCACCTAGATCTTCAGGCAGGACGGTGCTGTTCCCATCTCAGGGTACACCCAAGTAAAGGAACAGGCCTGGGTTGCTTCCAGAAATGTCAGAAATAGGGATTTTATATAACTATATATATGTTCTGTCAGACTGAGATAAATTTGGATAGACTTCAGCTTTTTTCAGCTGAGATGCTTCGGGAAATGTGGCAGCACCTACATCCCTGCAGGAGGAGGATGCTGGGGGAGGAAGAGGAGTGCAGGGGATAGTAAAAGCTGGGATAAAACCTGCCCTGGGAGCTCTCCTGGCTGGGGCTGAGGATATTTCAGAGCCGATGCCAAAAAAATAACAACCCCCTGTAGCACTTCTGCTTCTCAGCTGTTGCTTTGCAGTCATTGTGTTGTTTCTTGTTGAATCCAGGCTGCCACACTTGCTATTGGGGCAGGAGCTGATTATTTTCCTCCCTTTTTTTCCATTTTCCTGCCTACCCAAGCTCTTTGGCAATAGAAATACTCCTTCAAGGAGTGAACGTGGGGCTTGGACTCTGAGGTCACCTCTGCTCTGACCCAGCAGCACCCAGACCCTGCCTGGGAAGGATGTTGTGCAGGAGGGCAGGCAATCCCCAAAGCCCAAATCATCCAAGAAAAGCTGGAGCCACACTCCAGGACTCCTTGAAGCAGCCACCATTAGCCTTAAAGCTCGTTTGCCCCCATCCTGATGAGCCCAAAATCCAGAGACTTGTGGTTTTCCCTGGCATCTCAGTGCCATTGGAGGCAGCTCTGATTTTCAGGCTTCCTTCCATGCCACTGCAGAAAGGCACCGCGGGGCAGAGGCGGCCTGGGAAATAATTGGGCAGCCGGCGTAGAAAATGAGCAGCGAGGGGAAGAAGGAGCAGGAATAATCCTGATTTTCCTGCTTGTCCATCAGTGCCCGGCTCGCTCCGCGCACGTTTCCCACGGCAGCACTGGCATTGAGCATCCCAGGTATGGATATGTGAGGGAGGGGGTGTCTTGGGTGCTGCCAGAAGTTATCCTGTGAGGAAAAACTCCTGGGATCATCTGGAGAGGCTGTTCAATAGGGGAGGTTGCTAATTCCCACCTTTTTTGGCCAAGGCAGCTTTCCTGCTCAATCCGTGATGGAAATATCTTCTAGGAAATCCTCCAGCAGCCTGCATGGCTGCAAACAGGAGAGCAGGGAATTGGGGGAGGGTCTCATTTTCATCCTCATCTCTCCACAGTGGAGCCACCTGCCCGTGTTTCCCAATCTGCCAGGGTGCAAAAACCTCTGGCAGTTCCCAGCTGCTCCAAAGCGGATAAAAAGTGCTGGAACCTGTGGGAACAGAGGGAGGTGTGGGCTTGGGACGGATTTCCCCAGCCATGTGGATCCTGGGCTTTTTTTGCAGCTGGGCTGGGTGGTGTGATCCATGCCAGGTATCCTGATGTCCCTTGTGCTCTTCCACAGGACAGGGAAGTGACCACCACGCTCCAGCTGCTGTCACCTCACGCTGAGACTCCGACCAGCGCCACCAACACTGTCCACAGGTAGGTCCCATTATCCCCCACCAGCCAATAACCCTCCCTGGGATAACTGATCCAGGTGGGACTCGAATGGATCCATGCCAGCATCCCCTGGCCAAAGCACTGCTCCTCCAGGGCTTTTCTCTGCCCGTGCTGCTGGAAAGGAAGTTGAGTGGGAGGATGGAATTCTCTGCCGAGCATCCCGTGGCTCTGGACGCTCCAGGGTGCTCGTAGGAGTTCTGCCATACCCATCAGCTCCACGAGGCTGAGAGTGGCCCTGGCAGCTGGTTCAGGCTGTGCCTGCCTTGCTGGGTGCTGTATTTGGGTCAGCCACATCGACTGGATGTGCAACTGTGTCATCCCTGGAGAGCGCGGGACGCCGATCCATAACCGCGGCCGGCTCCGGCCGGGATCCGGCACAGCCCGGCATCCTCCCCCTGCTCCCTGCTTCTCCCAAAACTCAGGAACCCAGTACAGGCTCGGCTTTTTCCAACAGCAGCAGCTGTGACTCTGCTTGTCCCGGACATGACTCCAGCCCTGTAAATAACCAGAAGCCATCTGCAATTCCCATTGTGCCGTGGCAACTGGTACAGCCACCGGAACAACCGGATGCTTGTGGAATCGGGGGTGCATTCCCCCTGCTGATTCCTGATTCCTCTCTGTTCAGACACAAAAAGGAGGGAGAACAGGATGTTTTTCTGGATTTTACTTGCCCCATCTCCAGAGATGCAAGGAGGGGATAAAAAGAAGGGGGGCAGAAAAGGCAAAATTCCAGTATCCAGGTGGAGCTGGGCAAATATATCTATATACTCCTCAATTTCCACATAGAGGGGCTTATTTTATTGAAGCCATGTGGGAACTGGGTCCAATGGGCACGGGGAAGGTGCCCAAGTCATCAGCCCAGCATTAATTTTCAGATATTCCCTGAAGGATCAGCAGTTGCTGCTCCTGTTTGTATCAAGTCTTGATGGAAAACCAAGTGTCTGTTTGGTGAGCATTGAATTTTAGGGATGGCCTGGACTCCTAATGTGGAGTCAGCATGGAGGTGATGGATAAAACTCAGAAAGCCAAAAGCAATGCTCCAGTCACCACCAACGTGCTGACCTGGATATGCTGGGTATAGGATGAGAAAAGAAAGGAGATTTATTATTTTTCCTGACTGGAAATGCAGGATGTGTGAGCTGCATTTGAACACGGTTGAAATCCTGTGATGCCTCCTGGCTATGGGGGAATGGATTGGAGGGAGAAGGGTGGAGAGGGGAAACTGGTGCCACAGCCCAGGGCAGAGGGATAATCCCCCTCCCTGGTGTGGTGTCAGGCTGTCCCCCAGGCAGGGAAGGGATCTCACACATTCCATCCATTTGGGCTCTGACTGCTCCTTCCTGCTGCAGCCTGACCCCTGCAGCCCATGGCCACCCCTCATCCACCTGGGAACATCCCTCTGCTCCCTCCTCCAAGGGCTGCCTGCACTCCCTGCCCCTGCCAGCATCCCCAGGAGCAGCCTGGCTCCATCACAGCAATGTTTCTATGTTTAATTTCATGTTTGTTACTTTTTTTTAATACATAATGTTTTATTCACCCTGTCTGCCTTCCCAAGCACAGATGCTGCTGCTCCTTGGGGTCACCCCACTGCAGCTTCACCCCACAGCATCTCTGGGATCTTTACTGGGTTTTTTTTCTGAAATCCAGCCTGATCCCCTTTGTCCTATAGGGAAGACACATTTCACTGGAGCTGATCCTGCTGTTTCCAAAGGCAGGCAGGATCTTCCCTTGTGTGTTCTCCCCACTGTGGCTGACACAGATGTGCTGCCTCTCTGGGCCTTGGGTGCCTCTGAGAATATTTCAGCTCTGTTTTCTCACCACTTTCCCATTTAAGAGTTGTGTTTATCAATGAAATCTCCCTGCTGAGCCTCTTCTTGTGCATCCTCCAGCCCTGACCATGCTCCCTGCAGTCCCCAGAGAAGCTGTGGCTGCCCCTGGAAGTGTCCAAGGCCAGGCTGGATGGGGCTTGGAACACCTTGGGATAGTGGAAGGTGTCCCTGCCTGTGGCAGGGGGTGCAACTGGCTCAGCTTTAAGGTCACTTCCAAGCCAAACCATGCTGGGATTCTAAGATTTCTCCAGCTCCTCAGTGTGCTCTTCCCCTGGAAGCAGCATCCTGAGGAAACTCCTGCAAGGATCCCAACAACCCCCCGCTGGGAGCATCCCTCTGTTTTACCAGTGAGCTGTAAACTCCTGCTCTCACCCCAAACCCCCCATCCCCTGTGTACCCCTGATTCATTCCACCCCAGATCCCATTTCCTTCCTCTCCTGGCCAAACCTCACCCCAGTGCTGCTGACAAGGCAAACCCAGGATCCCAAACAAAGCCTCCTGCTCTTCCCCAGTGGTGGGACAAAGCCTTGGAGGAGCTCTCTGAGGGAGCAGAAGCTTCTCCCTGTGCCACCACCCGCGGGAGCCGTGGCTCAGGAGGGGACAATGGTGCCATTGAGCAGGGACAGTGACACGCTGCCGTATTGTGCCTGGCAGAGAGATGCCCGGGAATAATCTCCTGCTCCTTGCCTTTGTTGCAGGGCTGTGCTGGTGCTGCTGCAGGGTTTCTCCTCATCCAGGGCTCTGGTTATGTGGTGAAGAGCCCCAGCTCCACAGGCACCTTTTTTCCTGGCTGTGAAAGGTACGGCTCCAGCATCATCTCCTAACCAGGGTGGGGCTCCTGGGGGGAGGCACTGATGGGGAGGGATTTGGAATTTGGGAGCAAAAAGCTGTTCCTCGCTCCAGGAAGCTATGTCACTTTCATTGATCCTTGTCATGTATTGTATTTATTATATTTATTATATATATCTGAAGGCAGCATTGAGAGCCGTGAAAATTGTAATTTCTTCCTAAGCCTGCAAAATGTTTTGCATTAAATATTTGCAGGAGATACAGAAATCCAACTCCACTTGGGGTCTGGACAATCTCTTCAAATTTGGATCCAGGATTTAGCTCGGTTTATGTTTTATACAAAGCTAAATGAGAGTTTGCTCCAAGTCTGATACAGAGCAGGGCTGAGATGTTTTAGGAGCATATTTAAGGTTGGTTTTGAGCTGTGTGATTACAAAAACGATTTCCCTGCACGTTTTCTGGTGAGGGTTTTTTTCCTTGCCCAAAATTCCTTGAAATCCTTGGGTTTGAGCTGAACTTTGGGCTCGTGATGGTGTCAAGGGCAGCAGCAGCTACAGGAGCAAGTGCTGTGGTGATGCCTCTCTTCTCCCTCCTCCTCCTTCATCCCTGGAGCATCCTAGGAGCTGATTTCCTCTGGAAAACTCCTTCTGGGAACACATAACCCCTGCACAGTCAGCCAGGCTGTTCCCAGCTTGTTCCTCCCCTGAAGCAGCTGGAGAGCAGAAACACACTTGAGAAATGAAATTAGAGGATGAAAACTTGGCTGCCCCATCCCAGCTGTTCTGAGGAGCAAGGGCATCTCTTAAAATTTCCTTCAAACCAGGAAAAACAAATTATTTTGAGCAGTTTCACATGGTGGGAGCTGCTTAAGGCATGCTGAGGGTCATGTATGTTTGAGATGTTTAAGAGCCACCAGATTTTAAAGGTTTAGGGCTTTCCTCATGCTAGATTTGTTCAGTTTTGGGGTTTTCTTTAATTGCAGCGAGTAAAACCTCCCTGATTGGGACTCCTGGAAGCCAAATCTCCCCTCACAACATGGGGCCTTTAAGACAAACATCAATTTTTGTGAGGTCAGCCATAAAATCATGCGAGTTGGCAATGGGAAGGAACAGATGATGACGTGCCAAAAGTTGTGGCCTCTGGATGGGGCAATTATTTAATCCTTGTTTATGGGTTTGAGTCAGGGGCAACATCCCCCCCCCTCTGCAGCAGAGATGTGCACAGGGGGAAAAAATCCCTCTGGCAGAGAGCAGGAGGGGCTGGAGGAGGAGGAAAATGTCCCTCTGTCCCCTTCCAGCTGTTTTCCCTTCCAGCTGTTCTCCACAGAGCAGGGAGATGCTTCCAGCTGTTCCCCCTGCCCTCCAAAATGGGGTTGGGCAGGGAGGACAGGGATGAAGAGGGGCTGGGATAGGAGCCTCTGCTTCATCATAAAACATTAAAATACAAAATTTCAGCAACGGGCACTGCTTTGGGCACAAAAACTGGGGGAGGGAAATGAAGTCTTTTGGTTCAGCAGTGTTTCAGTGTAGCTGTAAGGACAGGGAGAGTTTGCAGCCAACTTTCCACCAGGTTTGGAGCAGAAAGGAAAAGAAATCCCAAACAAGAAGGAAACCTTTCTTATCCTGCTGCAGCACCTCCGCTTCCCGCCTCCCTCTCCTGCTCCAAGGAGCTCTTTTTGCTATTTTTAGCCCTAAACCCTTCGACTATTTGAATTATTTGATTCTTTTTTTTTTTTTTTTTCCATAAGCACCGCTCTTAGCTCTGGAGTTTCTCGCCTCACTCTCTTTTTTATGGTTATCTTTTTTTTTTTTAATGCGTGCTGAGAGGAGAAAAAAAAAAAATAAGAAAAAAATAAAAAAAGGGGAAGCCAAAGGAATCCTTGCTGTCCCAGGGAACTCTGGGGTTGCAGATTCAAAGGAGTTTTCCCGTCTCCACGTCAGAGCTCGGCTTTGGCGGGGTGGGAGGGAGGGAGGAGAGCGGCGCTGGGAGCAGCTCCGGACAGGGATCCAGGAATCCAGGGAGCCACGGCTGGCCAGGATGGGACAATTTCGGGAAGGACTGAGCCCAGCGCTTCTCCGTATGTCACTTTCTTGTTTGTTTTGTTTTGCTCCCCCTCCTGCTCGTGTGGATGGGTTTTTTTTTTTGCTGGGGGTTTTCAGCTTGGCCGGTTCCCAGCACTTCGCAGATCCCCTCCCTGCGCTGCAACCCTCCCATCTGCTCCCACCCTGCTCTTCGTTTTTCTGCCCTTTCCCAATTATTTGGTTGGGAAATGAGTTTGCTGAGACTTGAATGTTCGTGTGGTGCCTTTCCTGCCGGCGTTAGAGACACAACATCCCTATTTGGCATCAGTTTGTGCACACTTTGCTGGCATGAATCATCCCCCGGCACGCAGGGCAGTGCAAATCTGTATCCAGGGAGTTTGGGACTAAACCAGAGGTGGGTTTAGCTTTTTCCTTATGGAAAAAGGAAGGAATTCTTCTTGTGAAGGTGGGGATGGTCTGGCAGAGGGTGCACAGAGCAGCTGTGGCTGCCCCTGGATCTCTGGAAGTGTCCAAGACCAGGTTGGACAGGGTTTGGAGCAGGCTGGGATGGTGGAAGGTGTCCCTGTCATGGCAGGGGGTGGAATGAGGTGATCCTTAAGGTTTTTTCCAACCCAATCCATTCTGGGATTCTGTGAAACCCCTCTGTGCTCTGGGACCTCCTGACCAGTCCCTATCCCAAACCTCCTCTTATCTCAGACCACCCGAGCTGGGGGGAGGAACACCAGATTCTGACTTTTCTGCTGATCCTGTGTTATATTCCCGAGGTTTCTGCGAAAATTTTGGGATCTGCATCCTCCTGGCTTTGGGATCATCAGCTCAGATTCCCCTGCTCCTGTATCACGAGCTGGGCTTTGAGGCCAGGCAGAGCTGGAGAGCAGCACCCCTAAGGGCTCATGTGGATTTGCAGTTGGGGTCTCTTAATCCATGAGAAGTTTATCTTCTGTCTTTTGGCTTCTTTTTAAAATAAATCCAAGGCTGTGAGCACACTTTGCATCTTCACATCCCAAACATCTTGCAAAGGCTGTGTCCCCTTCCTGTGCAGGTGGGGAAACTGAGGCACGGGGAGCCTGTGGCTCAGCAGCATCACCACCAGTGGGAGCTGAACCTGCTCCTCATCTTCTTGGCCAACCTTCCTTTGGCTACCAAAAACCCAGGATGCTCCTCTGGGGTGGGATTTCCCACTTGGATCCCTCATCCCCACCTCAAGGTCCTGAAATGAACCTCGTGTGGAGGTGCTGTTGCAGTTCCACAGCTTTTACTTGTCCCATCCTTTAAAATCCTAAAGATCTTCTCCATGGCTGATGGCTGACCCTGAGTTATGTCTCTTCTACCTCCAGATCTCTGCAGATTTAGTCAGAACCAGTGTTTATCCAAAGGATTTCCTGGAGAGGGGGGCTGGAAGGAGCTCCTGAGCCCTCTTGTTCATGAGGTGGCCTGGGAGGGCATTCCTTGCTCCAAAAAACCCCTTCCCATCTATCCCAAACACGGGAGCTTGGCTTAATGACTTTATTTGATTCCTGAATTAATCTCTACTTGATGGCAGAGAGCTGTGTCCTCTCCTGGTGGGAGGTGAGCAAACATTCCCATACCCCCAAAGGGAAACAGAGTCCCTTAAATCCTGGGAAGCCACCAGCACCTTCTCCTTTCACCCCGATTTCCTCGGAATGCCACAGGAGGGCAACCTGCCCTGTGTCCAAAGCTTCCTTAGAAAGTCAGAGGGAGGAAATCCCAACATAACCCAGCTCCAGACAATGGGAAAGGAAAAAGGGCCAGGAGGCAGATGGGGAATCTGCACCTCGTGCTCCTCCTGCAAGCTGGGAGAGCCATTTCCGAGACAATCCTTGGGTCTTGGCCAAGACCAAAATACCCGGAGGGGTTTTGTTGTGTTTGTCCTGAGGAAACCCCTCCTTCCCCAGCAAGCTGAGACGGTGTGCACCATATTCCTCAATGATCCCAGTGCTGGGGAGAACTCTCTTCTCCTATAATTTATGGCCTGGTTGGAGTTCTTTTACCCAATGTTCATCCCAGCATCCCAAGGGTCAGTTTTAAGGCTGCACAGTTCCCTTTGACCCGATCTGTCCCTTGGAGATTGTGGTGACCAGCCATGAAAATCCACGTGCTTTCTGCTCCTCACTGCCAGGAGAAGGGAAAATAAAGGAGTTTTTGTGGGATTTCTGCACGTCACTCTTGCAGCCTGGGGCTGCAGCAGGAGAAGACAGGGAAAATGGGTAGAAAAGGAGGAGAGCCATCCTATAAATTAATTCAGGCACATGAGAATGAGCTTTGTCGGAGCAATTTGTTTATCTCCCTGCCTCTCCCGTTTTTTTGGTTGGCTGTGGGTTGTCCCACTGTTTCTCTGGCTGCATCCTCAGAAGGTGAGGATCCCATGTCCCATCCTCAGGTCTCCTGAGCTGTCCCCAAGGAATGAAGTGCCTTTATAAACGCAAGCCAAGCCCTCGAGCAGGTCAGAATTGCTCCTCTAAGAGCTGCACACTCTCTTCTGCAGTTTGACTTTTTGCTCTTTCTCCATCCTCTGGGGAGGATGCCAAATTTCCCTGGGTGTGGAGGTGTGGGAAGTGCTGATCAAGGTGTGAATCTGAGGGTGAGAGCAGTGCAATCACAGGACAGCAGAGGCTGAAGGTCCCTCAGGAGGTGCAGATATCACCAGCCAGCGTTTGTCAGGGAGACTTTTTTTTTTTTTTTTAATTTCCTATCCACTTGAAATTCTTCTGGCTGTATCTTGTCCTTCCATGGTGTATTTTGGGGATGTCTGTGAGGATCCCCCAACAGAGCAGCACTGCTCGGTCCCATCACCCTGATCATTAATTAATTAACCCACAGACTCATCACCCCTGGGAGGTGCCACCACCAGCTGGGACCTGTCAGCACCGGGGGTGTGACAATGTGACACCAGCTGCTCCTCAGGAGCCAGGACGGTGGGGAGGACACAAGAACCAGTTTGCTGAGGGGTTCACACCCGGTGTCCCCTTTTCCCCTGAGATCAGGTCCCTTTGTTATTTCTGACCCTTTCTAACACCCTCCAAAACTGGCCCGGAGCTGTGCGAGTCTCTGCTTGGCGTGAAGCGCTTTTCAAACACAGGGCGGGGGCCAGCGAGGCACCTCTAGCAGGATGGAAATGGGCAAATCACGGAAAAACAGCCCAGAACTGGGGGTCGTCCTCCACTGGAATGAGGCATCAATGCCAGCGCAGCCCTGAGCATCTTTGGGTGCTTCCATCTGTGTCACCCTCTGCATCGAGGCAGAGTTGATCCCCTCCAAGACCCCAAATACCGTTCCCTATCGCTCCGAGCCCCAGAGAACACCCGCCGCGCGTCCGGAAGCCTCTGCTTCGGAAACCTGAAGCCAGTTCAAACATAAACCATGAGCCAAATTCCTCCAGGCACGTTTTCATCATTTCATCATCCTTTTTTTTTTTTTTTTTTTTTTTTTTTCCTGCCGGTGACAATGGATTTGCTCAGGGCTCTGCCCAGCCTTTTCCTCTGCGCTGCCAGACAGAAATAGTTAACCAGGTTCGCTAAGAGATGAGCGTCCTCGTTTCCTTTCCCGGACAGGCTGCTCCCCCTGCATCCCCCCTGCATCCCCCCGCCCGTGTCTGCGCTCGGAGCGCCGGGGAGGAGCCGCTCTCCGGAGCCGTGGTCAGGGAGCAGACGATGTCTCCGTGACCCCCGGTGGCCCGTTCGAGCCCTGCCAGGTGGCCCGGGGGCTTTCTGCAGCCCGGAGCATCGCCTGGCTTCGGGGCAGAAGGGAGCCAGCGCCGGTTCTTCAGTTCGGAGTCAAAACAGATCAAGCTGATGATGAAAAGCGGTGCTGGAGAAGAAGAAGGGAGGAGAGAGAGAGAGAGAGGGAGGGAGAGGGAGAAAAGACGATGCCACGGGCGTTGCAAAGCAGTTCCTCCCGCTGCCACAACCTCGTTTGATAGCGTGGCTTCTCCTGGGAGTTGTGGTTGGATCCCTCAGGAAAGGGGAGACCGCCAGGCCCCTGTGCTGATTGACCTCAGTGCCCACGGGCTGTGTCAGAGACACCCCGGGCTGGCTTGGGTGGGTGTTTAGGGTCATCCCAGATGCCACAACCCATTAGTTCTGCCGGGGCTGCGGCGAGGGCTCCGGGATGCTCCAGCTGCCGCTCCTGCAGCCCCTTCTCCGAGGGCATCCAGAGGAAAGCTGCCTCCCACGGGGGCTTTGTTACACGCTTGGCTTGGCTTGGTGGGAAGTGGGCTTGCAGAATCCCCGGACAAAGCATTTGCCATGCTGCGGGGGCCGCAGGGAGACGGGTGAGATCAGCCCTAGCTTCAGCGCCTGCTTGGATGGAGCCAGAGGTTTGCAGAGGATGCAGGAGGTGTGTGCTGGGCAGCGCTGGCCTGGTGGGCCATGAGACATCCCTGCCCGGGGCACGGAGACCTGCCCGGCATCCCGGTGTGAGTGCAGAGGTGAGGAGATGCAGCTGGAGAGCAAAGCTTTGCCGGGAGATGAACCCGCGTGCCGCCGGGATTTTGGGGGAAGGGAGGAATTCTGTGTCCTCTCCATCGGCTCCAGCCTGGGGGATGATCTGGGGCTGGTTTTCTGTGGGTGGGACCCACGGTGACATGAGCAGGGCTGGGGCTATTCCCTGCCTGGGGGCTGCAGCAGACCTGCCCCTGCTCGGCTCTCGGGGCTGCTGTAGGGTTTGGCCAAGGCTGTTTCTGCCTTGAAATCTGGTGGCAAACGCAGGGTTTGATCACCTGTGCCTGTCCTCAAGGTCAACGTGAGCTGTGGAGAACTCTCTTCTCCTGTAATTTATGACCTGGTTGGAGTTCTTCCTTCGGTGGGGGGTTCCTGAAGCTGCTGTGTGGGATAACCTGACTCCTGCTTGTTACAGCACACAGGGATACCCTGGAAAACAGGAGCAGAGGGATGTGGCCAGCTCAGAGGAGCAGCTTTCTGCAAGAAATTCTGTGTCTAAGGGCAAACACATGCGAGGTTTGGTGCGCTGGCCAGGACACGTGTGGGCGTGGAGCTCCTTTATTTATTCCTCCATGAGCCGAGCTCTCCCGGAGATCCCGAGGTGGGAGGATGAGGAGGGAGCTCAGCTGCTTTCTTGCAAGCTCTCGCCCTGTTTTGTCTCCCAGATCTCGTGGCTGCAGAGCCTCCTGGCAGCCCACGGCTCTTTTAGCCATTCCGGAGATTTTGAATAGTTCTGGCGAGGGCGAGCTCTGATTTATGGGGAGTGTTTTTATGGTGTTTATGTTGGCAGGCTGGAGTTTATGTACGGTTTGAAATGCTCGCTGAAGCCTTTTTATCAGCCCGAGCTGAAAAACAACAGAGCGCTGATGAAAAGTCCTGTGCTAATTGGAGAGGGGTTGATTTAGGGCTGGGGCTGCAGAATGCCTGGCTCCTGCTTGGCTCCGGGGGGCTGCTGCTGCCTGCAGTGCCCGTGGGGGAAGGACAGACGATTTCCTCCATCAGCAGGGTGGGATCCATCCAGGTTGAGCCATTTTGCCAGCAAAGGTCACATCTGGCACTGAGAGGGACAGATCGTGGTGCCTCGGGCTCCTGTCCCTGCTCACAGCCTGACAGAACAAGATGATCAGCAGATGCAAGAGGCTTCAGCTTGGGAATAAAAAACAGTTCCTTTAATGTGGATTTTTTTTTTTTTTTTTTTTAATAACCCAGACCACACTCAGATGTGGGGCAACGCCTTGTGCTGCTGTTGGAAACGCAGCTTGTTTCCATCCCATCAACTCCTCTTCCCATGTCTTTGCAGGATCTCAGTGCCCCAGCTCAGGTTTTAGTGAAATCAGTGTCTTGGTGAGATCCCATCATCATCTGTGGGATTTGGAGTGATTGAACCTCACGAGCCCCTCACGAGAAACAAGCTCCTGCTCTTCATTTTCCACTGGATTATCCCTCTCCTGTTAGTCCTGCAGAATTAGTCTGAGAGTAGGAAACTTTTTCAGGTGCCAGCAATGGCTCATCTTGGAGCACAGGGAAGGAATTTATCCACCTGCCATAAGAAACCTACTTTAAAATCAGCTCCTGATCCCTCCAGTCTTGTCCACCTTCCCTTCTCCAGCATCACAGCTGCTAAGGAGAAGTGGGTGATCCACGGGGTGTGAGCAGCACCTTGAGGTGGGATGGGGGACTCTTAAGGGCAGTTTAAAATGTAAAATAGCAGGAAGGAGTTGCAGGGGGATACCACATCTTGGGCAGGGTGTGCTTCGTGTCTCCTGGCTCCTGAGGGCAGGTGGTGAAATCTAGAGTGGAGAGAAGAGCTGGAAACTGAGATGAGTGCCAGGCCAGTCCTTGGATGTCAGGCAGGTCACAGAATCCCAAAATGGTTTGGGCTGGAAGGGTCCTTATTGTTCCAATGAAATCCCCACCCAAGTGCCTTAAAACCAGTCTTGGAGGATGCCACAGAGATTTTATCCTTTTGAGGACACTGTGGCACACGGTTCTGCCTCCACGTCATCCCGCAGTTGCTCCATGATCCTGCAACCCTTTTCCCAGAAACATCTACTGGGACTCCCCTGCCAGGCAAAAGGGCAATTTATTCCAGGCCAGTTGTTTAGGAAAGGTCCTGGATGGCATTAGGCACCTCAGTAGCTGGATGGATCCTAATAAGAAGGGAGGGAAAGAAAGACACAGCATTACCAACACATCTACGTGACTCTAGCCTAGTCACACGTACAAGAAAATTGAAGGAATTTGGTTCAAAATGTTTTAATGAGGCAGAGAACCTTTTATTTTAGGAGATTTCTGATATCTCTCAGCCTGCACTGAACCACACACAGATTCTAAAAGAGAAAAAAAAATAATAAAAAGACAGAAAACCAACAAATCCCCCAGTTCTGCTACTGGCAGTAAGATTTTGGCTGACACGTGTGAGCCTCTATTAACCCATGGCCCTGTGAACGTGCTGCTCAGGGACAAACCTTACAGTAGGAGAGTCCATCCTGCTGTTATTCCTTGTAATGGGAAACGTCCAAAAAACCAGCCAAAACAAATATATGGAGGAAAGGCAGGGGCTGCCTGGAGGGGTAGGAATGCTCCTGCCACGGGCAGGAGGTGACATCATCCAGATTCCTTCACTGAGGAATGCAGGATTTGGTCTTCCCTGCCAGTAATTGCTTTTCAAAAACAGACCTGCCCAGGGAAGCAGATTTCACCCAGCCCCTTCCACTGCACAGCAGAGAGGCTGAATGTTCCCAAAGCCCCTTCTTGTCCCCAGCTGAATTGTATGGACAGGCAGGGTACAACTGGTCACCTCCCAAACTGCAAGTGACAGCACCTAAAATTCCAAAAGTGGGAGCTGGGCAGAAATCTTCAGCAGGGAGAGCTGGTGGGGCAGAAATGACTTCTTGGGGCTGGCTAGGATGGGGCAGGTGATGGGCTGGGGTGTGTGTGTGTGTGTGGACTTCTGTGCTGGGCTGACTTTGCTGAGAGCTGCCTGTGGTGACCTCTGTGGTGACCTCCATGGCCCCATTTCTCAGCCCTGTGAAGCCCAGTGACCAGGTCAGGTGTTTCAGAATGTAGAATTTCAGTGGTGACTGGAGAGTGTTGGTTCTTGTAGATCCCTTCCAGCTGGGATGTTCTCTGGTTCTATGGCTGGAATAGGTGCTGATGTGCATTCTGACCAACCAGCTGACACCTGGCTTGATCCAGGACAGGGATTGTCCCCCTGTGCTGGCACTGCTGGGACACCTTGAATTCTGTGTCCATGTTTGGGCTCCTCATGACAAGAAAGGCATTGAGGGGTTGGAGCCCCAGGAGGGGCTGAGGGAGCTGGGAAGGGGCTCAGCCTGGAGCAAAGGAGGCTCAGGGGGGACCTTGTGGCTCTGCACAACTCCCTGCCAGGAGGGGACAGATGGGGGGCAGGGCTCTGCTGCCAGGGACAGGAGGAGAGGGAATGGCCTCAGGCTGTGCCAGGTGAGGATATATTGGATATTAGGGAAAATTTCTCCCCTGAAAGGCTGGTCAGGCATTGGAAGGGGCTGCCCAGGGCAGTAGTGGAGTCATCATCACACCTTGATGTGGGACCTGGGGAGGTGGTTTGAGATGAACACGGCAATGCTGGGTTAATGGTTGGACTTGAGCTCATTCCCAACCTTAATGACCTTTAATGATTATTCTGGTAGGGCTAATTCACCCCAGGCCACCCCTCCACGAAGCTTTTGGCCTCTCCTTTGGGTTGAACATCCCACACCCCACCTCCAGTCCCTTGAGCTTGCAGCCCTCCACCCCTGGCTCTGCGCTGGCTCCAAGCCCCACAAACACCTCTGGAAATGGATGTCACTGGCACTTCCAGCAGCAGCAGAGGGGTCAGTTCCTGTGGGATGGAGGCTGCTGCCCTCATTTCAATAGGTGGAACTAGGTGTAGTTCAGCTGCCCCTATTACAGGTCCAACAGGGTGATTTAGTGCCTGGAAAGGCCCGAAATATTTTGCTCTCAGTGCCTGACAGAGGATGGCTGGCAGGAAACGAGCGTGCTGAGGCAGGGCAGGCTTTGCTGGTTCTCTAATTTTCCGCCAGGTTTTGGAAATTCTTGGCAATTAAATGGAGGGCAGCAAAAGAAAGGCTTTGGCCAAAGGAGAAATCCCACTTGGTCAGCAGGATTTTTGGAGAGGGTGGAGTGAGGAGCTCTGAACGGGCAGCAGCAGGACAAGGGTTGGATCTGCTCTGCTGAGGTTGCTGGGATGTGGTGTCAGGTGTGCCAGGAGCAGGCCTGCTCACTTTTGGGGCCAGCAGCACAAGTGAAAACAGTGGGGATGGGCACAAATTGGGGTCTGGGGTCATGGCAGGGCAATGATAATGGAATTCTGTCACGGCAGAAGAGGCACAGCCATGCTGGAGGTCATGATGCAGCTGGTTGGGATTGGGGCCCACATGGGACAGGGTGACAATGCCATGGGAGAAACCTTCTGTGGGACATCCTGGGCTTGGTTTGGATATTCCTCCACCAGGCAAGACCTTACCCTCATCATATCTCATCCACCCTCTACCCCAGGGCTATGTCTGGTGCTGACAATCCTGGTTTGCAGGACTATCACAGCTCCAATATTTCTTATTAGGAGGAATTGCTCAGAAGTCACAAGGGGTGTACAAGCACTAGATTGCTGCTCTGCTTGCAAGAAGGGAAATCATTTTATTTGACAGTGTTTAATATCTTAGTTGTTCATTAAAACGGGGAAGATGTTGGGGAAGATGAAACAGGAAAGCCTTATAAATATGATTGCTTGGCAAAAGATTTTGAGAATATGGAAACTACAAGTGAAATTGAAATGAAAACAAGCTTTGACATAGCAAGCCTTAGTTACTGAACAACTGGAAAAAATGGTATGGCTGGCTGAAGGTAATTTTCTTTTGATTAGACAATACTTTCTGTTTATAGACAGGTTTAAGGGTCAGAGCAGACCCTGCTAGCTTGGCAGAAGGGGTCCCAAGAGGAGTTTTTAGGGTTTGAAATGTAACACAGTACGGTAGTGTAAGGATTCTTATAGGCTGTGTGTAAATGCTATAAGATTTGTATTTTGTACTAAACTGGTTAGTGAGAATTAGAATATTCAGCACAGAAGAAGATTTATTGTATAGTAACGGGAACTTCACTTTTTTTACTTACTCTTGCTCTTACACTTTCTCTCACTCCCTCTTTTGGGAATTTCACTCTCTTTGGGTCCTGCTCCGAGCTGTGGCTGGCAGCTCCAAGCAGGGCCCTGCACCCACAGCCTTTGCAATAAATCCCAAGTTCCAAGACCTAATTTCAGAGATCTCTCATCTCTGTCCTAACCCCTGACACTCCTACAATTTCCCTTGTTCTCTTTGGGAGAGGGGGAAGTCACAGAATCCTATGGCCTGTGTTGGAAGGGATGTTAAAGATCCCAAAAGGAAAATGCAGGCACCAATGCCATTACCCCACACATGCTGAGCAAGCACTCCACCACCAGAGCTAATCCCCTGTGTGACACAGGAGTGGAATTAGGGAATAAAGGGTATGGAACAGGGATCTCCTGCTCATTTCTGCCTGGAATCACCCTACAGACAGCACAGAGCTGGCCAAGCAGCACTGACATGAGCTCCAGAGGATTCAAGTGGAGGTTCCAAGGCTTTGAGGTCAGTAAGGACCAAAAAGCAGCCAGGAAAAAAGATGATAATGGATGCAGATCTGCTTTTGAATGACACAAGGAAGCTCAAAGGCTCCGTATTTATCACAGTCAGTCAGTCAGGTGCCACGAGTCAGGTGTGGAAGTGCTCTTCTGGCTGCAGGACCCCCAGCAGGACATGATTTGGGGGTTTGGTTCATGTTAAGTTCTTCAAGTTTCTCAGAAACACAGATGTAGGGTGGTTTTTTAATTATTTCTGTCTGGAGGCTGAAGGGAGGATGACTTGGAGAGGAAGGGAGGGGAAGAACCAGAGATGGAAAGAGTGAATTTTCAAGAAGAGCCTCCCACCACTTCATCTTCTTTCCTCAGCTTCTGCTAATGGCCAGGGTCAGTGATTGCAGCTTTTCACTCCAGAAAAATCTCAGGGGGTTTCCTGAAATGTGGTGGGCTGGGCATCCAGCCAGTGACCACTAGAGTAAAGAGGATGGACCTCAGCTGAGCAGCAACAACCTCAGACATGTCCCAGAAGCTGCCTGGAGGTGAGAGACTCTGCCTTAGCATTTTAAAAGTCTATTTATCACTAAGTGAAGGAGAATCCGGGTTGGGTTTTTTTTAAATACTCTCTTTCTATAGAATTTTCTGTGCTGTTTACCTCTTTAAGTTTAGCAGAGGAGGCTGAAGCAGCCCTGTGCTGGCAGAAAGTGTGGAAGAAATGTGAGCACCAGACTGGGAGCCTGGGAAGGGGCTCACTGCACGTCATGGAAGGATTTTAGTATTATTATGAATTAAACCATGACTGCAACATCCTCTGTGTCCCATGCCCAGCCTCCAGGCATCCCTGCCTGGGAACCAGACAAATTCACCAGGGGTACCTGCCCTGGCAGTGGGAGCTCCTCTCTTCCCAGGGGTGGTGAAAGGTTTGGTGTGAGCAGGGCAGGGCTCACCTGAGCTGTTCATTTCTCTAGCAAAACCTTCACCCACGGGCCTGGTGCTCCCTTGGGAATATCTCTGCATTTGGGATCAACTTGAAAACCAAGACAGGACCCTCCTCTCCCTGCCCTCGTCTCAGGCTGTGCATCAGCCCTGAGCACTGGAGCGTTGCTGGCTCAGGCCCACAGCCACGAGCTGCAGTTTCCCCTCTGTAAAAGGCATGGAAGGGCTGTCCACCTCCTCCTCCTCCATTTTCCTGCCTTCCCCTTCCGCCTCAACGTGCTCATTCATGAAAAATTCCCAGTTGGATGGACGTGGGGAGAGGAATTGATGTTGGCGCGTTTTTTCCCGCGCGTCGGCCAAGGGAGGTCGTAGGCTCAGAGGGATTTCATCTTTGTTTTTGCAGCTGGATTCCATATTATCCTCTCTCCTCTCCAGCTTTTTATTGCTCTCACTCCCCAGAGCAACCTGTTGGGAAGCAGAGTGTGTGCTCATGTGGAACACAACCTGCTGTGGCTGCCCGAGGGGCAGCGAGTGGTGCTGCTGTCCCCCCCAGGACAGGTGACCCCCACAGGGGTGCCCAGGACAGGATGAGGAGCAATGGCCAGAAACAAAACCACAATGAGTTCCACCTCAACATGAGGAAGAACTTCTTCCCATGGTGGGTGGCAGAGCCCTGGGACAGCTGCCTAGGGAGGGCGTGGAATCTCCCTGTCTGGAGACATCCCAAACCCACCTGGAGGAATTCCTGTGTCACCTGCTCCAGGTGACCCTGCCTTGGCAGGGGGGTGGGACTGGGTGATCTCCAGAAGTTCCTTCCAACCACAACAACTCCAGGATCCTGTGATTCCATGACCTGCACAGCCCCACGTGCTCATTTAGGAGGGAGGCTGGAAGGGATTATGTGCTCCTGCAGCAGGGCCATGCAATGGATCCTGTCTGGGGATGAAGGAAAGTGCAATCCCATAATGTTCCTCTGAGATCTCCTGGCTCCTTTTATCCTGGCATGGTGTGGGGTGAAGGCAGCTGGGTATCAGGAACCAGCTTGGCCCATCCTTTGATAGGACAGGGCAGGGAGCAAGGCTGGGAGCATCTGCCTTGTCCTGGAGCAGGATGGGATCACAGCAAACCCTTGGGATCATGGGCACGCCATGAGTTTGGGGAATGCTCTAGGGTTTGCTGAAGGTGGGCTATGGATTGGTGGTATGGTGTAGGGTTTGGTGGTGTTGGTGTAGGTTTGGGGCTGTTGGGTAGGTTTTCATGGTGCTGGTGTAGGGTTGGTGGGGCTGTTGTAGAGTTTGGGGGTGCTGGTATAGGTTTGGTGGTTCCAGTGTAGGTTTGGTGGTGTGGTGAAGGTTCTTGAGGTTTTGATATAGGTTTGGTGCTGGTGGTGCAGGGTTTGGTGCTGATATAGGTTTGGTGGTGCTGGTGTAGGTTTGGTGGTGCTGGTGTAGGGTTTGGTGGTGCTGGTGTAGGGTTTGGTACTGTGGTGTAGGTTTTTGTGGTGCTGGTGTAGATTTGGTGCTGCTCGTGCAGGGTTTGGTGCTGTTGGTCTAGGGTTGGTGGTGTCAGTGTAGGTTTGATGGTGCCAGTGTAGGTTTTTGTGGTGCTGGTGTAGGGTTTGGTGCTGTGGTACAGTGTTTGGTGCTGTGGTGTAGGGTATGGTGCTGGTGCAGGGTTTGGTACTCTGGTGTAGGGTTGGTGGTGCCAGTGTAGGTTTGGTGCTGTGCTGTAGGGTTTGGTGCTGTGGTGTAGGGTTTGGTG
>CM031858.1:1689930-1719477 GCA_018697195.1 Certhia americana
ATCAGATCCTCACTGGGTCAGATCCTCACTGGGTCAGATCCTCACTGGATCAGATCCTCACTGGGTCAGATCCTCACTGTATCAGATCCTCACTGGGTCAGATCCTCACTGGATCAGATCCTCACTTGCTCAGAGCCTCAGACCAGGACCAGCTGATGCTCCAGCGCAGAGCTCCAGGAAGGTACCGTGCTGCTCGCCCAGCCCTGGGCTCTCCTGTGGGCATTTCTCTCTTCTCCTCCTGCTCTCTGCATGTAAACCTGGCTGTGTAACTGAGTCTGTGTGTAATTACCGAAGGGTTATTAAATATTTGCTGGTGGTGTTGGTGGAATGAGATATCTCGGTGAGCAGAGTAGGAACCTGCTCCAGTCGTGCTGGGAACCTGGCCAGAAGGGTAGGAAAGCACTTGTGGAAGTAATGTTTCCTTTTTTGCCTTATTTTCTCTTTTGTCTGTTGTCTAAGAACAGTTGGCAAGAGCACATCCAACCCATTTGCTGCCTTGTTTTTCATGCTTGAACCTCTGTCTTCCCTTTTAACTCTGGTTAGGTCTAATTATTAATGGGTAAATGGGCCACAAAGTCACATCTGAGTGTCTTGGACTATTGCTTTGGCATTTTCCTTCTTGTCTTCATAGAATCCCAGAATGGTTTGGGTTGAAAGAGACCTTAAAGATCATCTCATTTCAATCCCCATCCAGGGAAACCTTCCACTACCCCAGCTTGCTCCAAGCCCCATCCAGCTTGGTCTGGAACAGCTCCAGGGATGGATGGGGAGGGCACAGCCTCTCTGGGAAACTTTTTGTTGTCTTCAACTTAATTTTACAGTTGGTGTCGAATTTCTTTATCATAAGATTTCGTTACCATAAAGAAAATCTGGTGTCCAGGGCTGAGCTCATGAAGACATTTTGGTGATTTAAGGTAGCAAGTGTGCAGATTTATCTGGGCTGGGTTTATATGGTGGAGAGAAGGGTTTGACAGCTGTTCCCAGCCCTTGTCCCCATTTGCACAACACTTGGATCATGGAGCAGCCTCACTGTTACAGCTCTGTCTGACCTGGCAAGTCAGAGGCTTCTCCAAAGCCAAAAGATTGGGAAATAGATAAAATAGATATCCCAGTAATGAGTGCTGGAATGTGCAAAGAGGTTTGGTATTTTGGATATTGTGGTTGGGTAAAGTTTTCTGTTCTCTCACAGGCCCTGCTGCCTGAGCTTCACCTCAGCTCCTGCAAGCAGAACCCTTGTGGTGGGTGCTGGGTGTGAGAGACCAGAGGGATGGAGAACCTCCCCTGTGGGGGAAGGCTGAGAGAATTAGGGAGAAGGCTTTTAGGTGACCTTGGAGCCCTTTCCTGTGGCTAAAGGGGCTCCAAAAGAGCTGGAGGGGGATTTTGGACAAAAGATAGAGGGACAGGACACAGGAAATGGCTTTAAATTGATAGAGAATAGCTTTAGATGAGATATTAGGAATAAATTTTTCCCTGTGAGGATGGGCAGGCCCTGGCACAGGGTGCCCAGAGCAGCTGTGGCTGCCCCTGGATCTCTGGAAGTGTCCAAGGCCAGGCTGGATGGGGCTTGGAGCAACCTGGAATAGTGGGAGGCATCTGTGGCCACGGCAAGGGGTTTGGAACAAGATGGGCTTTAAGGTTCTTTCCAACCCAAACCATTCTGGGATTCTGGGGTTCCATTCCTGGCAGAGCAGACTGCAGAGTGTGACTCAGCACCCTGAGAAGAGGACACACCAAAGCAGGACCAAGGAGCTGCTCTCCAGCACAGCAGTTGTTCCAAACAACACCCAGATGCCATTTGGACATCTTTAATCATCTTAGAGCTGTTGAGAGCAGCAAGATATGAGCTCTGCCCCATGGGCAGTGTAGGACAGGGCAGTCCTGAGTGGTCCCAGGATCTGGCCAGGGCAGTACAAGGGAACAACATCTTGAGAACCATGCAGAGCATGGACCTGATGCAAATTCCTGGGTTGGGTCCTCTGGGTCCTGTTCCTGGACAAATTTATGGGGCATTTGCTCACAGCAAGCTCCTGGCCCTGTTAGAATTGTGAGGTTTCTTTAACATCAGCTTTGGGTGGCAAATTACAGATGCTTTTGTGTTTGTAAAAATTGGAATCATAGATTTGTTTAAGATCATCACCAGTCAACCCAGCACCATCATTACCACCCCAAAACCATGTCCCCAGGTGCCACATCCACAGAGTTTAGAACACTTCCAGTGATGGTGGCTCCACCACTGCCCTGGGCAATCTGTTCTAGTATTTCACAACTCTCTCTGTGATGAATTTTTCCCTAATCCCCAACCTAAACCTCCCCTGGTGCAACTCGAGGCCATTTTTTCTTGTCCTGTCACTTGCTATCTGTGAGAAGATAAAAACATTAAATAACTTTGGCCCATTTCTCATGGCTGTCCTGGCTGGGTGTGAACAGGTCGTGCCACCTGCTGCAGTGGCTGTCCCTGAGGTTTGTGATGACAGAAATGACACCATCATTTTTTCCACTGGAACTTCTGGGGAAAAAAAGAAAAGAGTCAAACTCTCAGGGTCAGCAGCCTGGCTGTGACATTGCAAAGCCTTTTCCACACACAAAACCACCCCAAACCTGTGAGTGTTGCAGGTGTTTGCAAGAGGAGATTGGTGAGGAAAGCTGGAGGATGTGTTGGGCATGTCCTGCTTTCAAAGAACCGTGGAATCATTTAATGGTTTGGGTTGGGAAAGGACCTTAAAGCCCAACCTGTTCCAAACCCAGCCATGGGCAGGGACACATCCCACTATCCCAGGGTGCTCCAAGCCCCAATGTCCAACCTGGACACTTCCAGGGATCCAGGGGCAGCCACAGCTTCTCTGGGCACCCTGTGCCAGGGCCTGCCCACCCTCCAAGCCAGGAATTCCTTCCCAAAATCCCATCCATCCCTTCCCTCTGGCAGTGGGAAGCCATTCCCTGTGTCCTGTCCCTCCAGCTCTCATCCCAGTCCCTCTCCAGTTCTCCTGGAGCCCCTTCAGACCCTGCCAGGGGCTCTGAGCTTTCCCTGGAGCTTTGTCCTCTCCAGATGGACATTCCCAGCTCTCCCAGCCTGGCTACAGAGCAGAGGGGCTCCAGCCCTGGAGCATCTCTGGGGCCTCCTCTGGAGTTGCTCCAACAGCTCTACGCCTTCCTTGTGTTCTGCTTCTGTGGGTGCCAAGGACAGAACTGCTGCCCCTCCACTTTGGGGGTTGCTGGCTTTATCCTCAATCTGTCCTTAAGGTGTTGCTGCTCCCATCCCCTTCCCTCTTCCCTCACTGACACTGGGAACGTGCTTTTCGTGCAGCTGAGAAATAGGGGAAAATGTTCCTTTCATCCACTTGGCACCAGGCAGGGACCTCACCCAGCAGCTCTTGAATGCAGCTCAGAAGCTGTGGCTGAGCTTCCAACCTCTCCTGACCTCTTTTGCTGGGGCTCTTCCAAGCTCCCTCTGCCCATCCACAGGTGTTAGGGAAAAAAACCCCACCAAACCCACCCCTTTCTGGAGCAGCCAAAAATGTGTCCGTTTCCCTTTTTTTTTTTTTTTTTTCCAGCATTCCCTAACCTTTCCCACACCCTGACCCTTTTCCTCTGCCCCCACCTGCATTAAGGCAGTGCTGTGGGGTGAACTGTGGATGGAGGAATGTCCACAACACGGACAACAGCAGGAGGAGGATTTGAGCTGTGAACCTTTGCACGGCCCGGGGATGGATTTCCTCTGATTTTAATTGAATTGTTTTAATTTTTTTTTTTTCACTCTTTTGTACAAATTCAGGAAGGTCTAGAGCAAGTCAAACCTGGCTTGGCTTCACAGGGTTGGCAGCACCGAGTGGAAATTTTATTGCTTCCTGTTATGAGAGCTCAGGGAGCCACGATGGGATTTCAGGAGAAACACGGGCAGCTCTAACTCCAGGGATGACCCTGATCATCAGGGTGGGGCTGGAGATGGCCTTTCATTCCCATTGCTCCTCCAGCTACTTCAGGAAAAGGAAGCAAATAGAGGAGGGAATAATGGCTCTGTTTGACCTCTGGCTATTGAGGCAGATGTTTTCTTTGGAGCAGGAATAGATGCCAGGGAAAAATTCTATAAAGGGCTTTGCTGAGCCACATCCCAGGGCTCCACCTGAGGCCCTTCTTGCCACCTCTCAGCACATCCCCTGTGTCATCTCACCACCTCAGACACTTCAGCAGAAATTTTCCCCTCAGAAAAATCAATGTGTTTTCTCCTCAGCACTGAAATTTATCTCAAGAATGTGTCCAGCACAGCGAAATTTTCAGCTGGGAAGGGCTGGAATAAATTGCTTCTGCTCTCCAGCCCGGGTTTAAACATTTCTTCTGGGCTTTTGTACTTTAGAATTTAAATCTAATGTTATTTAACCATATCAGATAAGTTTTTAGGTAATTTTCAAAGTGAGGTGTTTTTACCTTTCTGCAGTCATCAGCCAGTGATATCTGAAGGAAATTTTTCCCTGTTTTTCAGCAGAAACGTTATTTATTCTGCTAACAGCATTGGCTCTTGGCTCCAGGCACAAACCAACGCAAACTTCACAGAAATTCCATTTTCTGACCTATCTTTGTGCTAACTGAGGCATAACTGTGGTCCAAATGTCATGGCAGCTCAGAGCCAGAGTTTACATTTTCAGAGTGCATGAAGGAAAACATCCCTCACCTCGCTTTCAAACAGTCTTACATTATTCAGCCAAAATCCCCACGGGCTTTGGAAAAATGCGTAAGACCAGATTTTCTCTGTTTCATCCTTGCAAAGAGCCAGAGACCAACCACATCATTCTTTTCCAGATCAAAACCTTCCCGGGTTCATCCAACAAGCAGAGCTGGATGCGGGATAAAAATCAACCTGACGTTGAATAAGTAGAGATTTTGTCATTCAAATGACACATTTGCATTGGGGTTGTCATCACCACTGCCCTGAAAAGTCTAAGCACAGTTTTGTGATGAAGCAGATTTTAGCAACAGAGCCTGGCACAGCTTTTTCTGCTGCTTGTAAATTGTGGGGTTTTTTTAAAGAGAGTTCTTAGGATGTGAGCCCTGATTAGCCCCAAATCTTGGAGAGCACCCAAAGCTCTGCGTGAAGGAGAGAAGCAGTTTGCACAACTGGGATGGTTTTGGTGTTAAGTCAGGGAGTGTGGTGGGACTGAAAGGGAGCCTGGAGGTCCTGGGCTGGCACGGCTGAGTTGAGCATTCCCACCATTCCCACCATTCCCACCTGCTCCCTCCTGCCTCTGCTTCCCAGATGCTGAACACCCCAGCTTGTCCTCGATCCTGTCACCCATGGGATTGTTGGTTGGGTTCTGTTCCACGAGGAAATGAGCTGTTTCTGTCCCCAGGTGTGGCCTCTCCACCCACTAACCCAAGCTCTATCCCAGTGTGGTGCTCCCAGCCTCACTGGGAGGTGCTGGCCTGTCCCAAAGCACACAGGAGATGTGGCCCAGCCCCAGCCTGGCCATGTCACTGAGGCGGTGGCACAGCTTGAGTCCTTGGACACACCACTTGGGTCCTGGAGCCTGCAGGCATGAGGAAGGGGCTCCCATGGGAGCTGGTGGCCTCTTGCCCACCAGGAAATGCAAATGGAGACGTCCCAGTGGGACACACACTTGCATCTCTGGTCCAAGGAACTTAGTCCAGTGGGAGAGGTCCCCATCCATGGCAAGGGGGTGGAACTGGTGGATCTTTAGGGTCCCTTCCAACCCAAACCATTCTGGGATTCACCTCATCCTATCAGCCACTAGAAATGTCAAATCTGCAGCGCTGGCTTGAACCAAACCAGTTGAAAATGAGCCCAGATCCTCTTCCAAACCCCCACACCTGTGTGCTCATGGGACAGCAGCTCTGAAAGCAGAAGAGGGGGTGGAGGAAAGGAGGACAGGGGGTTTCAATCCCTGAAGCCCATCTAGAAGGGGATAAAACCTCAGCATGCCTCTCTTGTGACTCTGTCACTCACTGGGCAAACTGGAATCCCCCAGATCCCTTTTTCCTCATAACTGCCACCAGATTTCTGGCAAATAAGAATAATAACACAGTTTTGTGGATTTTTTTTTAGTCTCTGCAAAAGGGGAAAGAATATTTTTCAAACCCCAGTGTTCCTTTTTAGCAGTGCCTTTGCCATGCTTTCCATCACAAATCCTTGCCAAAGTCGATGGCACCCACAGCCACAAAAGGATGAGTCCTGCATCCCACATCCAAAAATCAGGGAAAAAAGTTTAGTGAAGTTAATTCAAGAAGAAAAAGATGAAAGCTAAAACTGCTGCTTCAAGTTTTGCTCTCGTTTGGGGTGCTCAAACATTTTTGCTTCTCAGATGGGAAATTCCATCATCTCAAAAGCCCAAATCCAACAATAAGTAAGGTAAAAATCAGTACAATCAGTAAGGTAAAAAGATGGTGTTTTTAATTTGTTCCAATTTTGTCACATTTGTCTCAACACAGTGGGCCTTGTTTTAAAACCAGGTTTATCATTTGCACAAAGATGCATACCTTCATTGCATTTAATTTAAAAGCTGAACAAGTGAACGTCCAAAAGAGGAAAATTAGAGAAGAAAATGACCTGTCAGCACAATCCAGCACAGAGCTTTGTAGGTTTGTGCTCAGAGTGGGTAATTATGGTCACTCCTCATCCCTGACTTAGCAGGGAGATGTTACACCAGGTCTCATTATCACTGCTGACAGCACTTATTTATTTCAATGGCATATTTAAATAAATATGTATAGATCATTGCTCTGAAACACAAATGGTGCCTGGGGGAGAGGTGGCTTGCAGAGGTGACTCCCAGCAGCAGCCAGAATTATGCAAAGCTCCATCACATCCTTTCCCTTCTGCCTCCTCTCTTTCATTCCCATTTCGAATAGCCAGGCATCGAACTGAGGACACGGGACGCTGCAGGGTGGGGTTTTTGGGGTTTTTTTTGATTTATGGCTCTGCCTCTTGCCTTCTGCCTCCTTCCCTGGGTGATGGTTTGGTGAAGGGAAACCCTCAGGCCCTGCCAGTGGCATGGCTGGAGCTGCTGGGCGTGAGGCAGGAGCAGGAGCAGATGTTGCCTGTGCTGCCTGAAGCACAGATGCCCCAAAAACCTTTGCCCAGACGTGAGCGCTGTGTGTATAAATAACTCTCATGGTTAGAAAGCAAAGAGCCTGGAAAATCTGCCTGACCCACGGGACTGGGACCACGCTGAGCTGCCTTTTATCTCTGAGCTGCTGCCTGCAGTCCTGCAGAGCCTGGGAGCTGTTCTCAGCTGGTTATTTTTAAATAACCAATAACGCTTCCGTGCAGCTCTGTCCCGCACCAGCAGCACCAGGTGGGACTTCCACCACAGGGTTTTGGTGGGAACGAGCTCTTGGTGGCCATCCCTCAGCTCTGGTGGGTGTCACAGGGTGTGGCTTTCAGAAGAACCAAGTGGGACACGTGCTGGAGGGACCCTTCTTGTAGGGGATGCACCCAAAGAACACTCAGTGGCTGCTGTGGAGTGACCACGAAGTGACCAACTGCTGTTTCCAGAGCTGAAGGACCTCGAGGGGCAAGGAGCTCACTGCCCCAGCGTGCTGGAGACCAATCCCTGCCCCAGGAATAAGCAGGGATAACGTGGCCTCAGCCTGCTGCATGTCCTCACTCTCTCAGTGAGAGTTCTCCAGGGAGGCTGGGGTGGGGTTGGAGATCTCCAGCCCTGGTGTTCTCTTCTGGAACCTCCCTGTGTCCTTTGGGAGAGCAAGCTGTCAGTGTGCCATGTGCTGAAGTTGAAACATGAAGCCAGGGTTGTGGGAATTTAACATTTTTAGAGGTTTATCCCCCCAGAATGCCTCCTGAACCTTGGTGTGGCATATTTTCACAAAGGTGTGTTCATCCCCACACCTCACTCAGCTGATTGGGCTTTTCCTGCCTATCTGAGGTGACTAATTCCAAACAGGGAATTAATTATCAGTAATAATAAGTGAGTAATTAGTTTATAACAGAAAATCTCAAGGAATGTTACTACAATAAAATCCAGTGCAGATGCTGCTCCTTGCAAGAGCATCCAGACAACAAATTCCAATGAGCTGGAATTGCCCTTCCAGATCCATTCAGGCTTTTTGGGAAACCAGAATTCCAAATATCCTGCTTTGTCAGCACCAGGGATAAAAGTTCCTAAGAAACCACATGGTTTCCAACACTCCCCTTAATCCCAGTCCAGGTCTTCCCAGGCTTTCTGCCCTCAGAGATCTGATCCTTTCCATGACCTGGCTGCTGCTGTTGCTTCCTTCTCCTCCTCGCTGGCCCTTGGCTGGACTTTCTGCCTTGACTCTCCATTTCCAGACACCCCGAGCCCTGATGCTGCTGGAATGGCAATGCCAAAGCTCCTCATGGATGGAGCAGGTGATCCTTGCACCATCAGGGTGGACGTTTCCTTCTTGAACACCACTTGCCCCAGGTTTCCTGTGCATCCCCATCCTACCTATTCCTTCCTGCAGCTGCAAAGAAGCCAGAAAATTCTCTGTTGGTGCTCAAAACCCCTTTCCCATCCTTCACCTGCTCTCTACTCCCTCCACCAGCTTGGAGAGAGGGGAACCACCTCCTTCAGGGACAGCTTTTCCTGGCAGTGCAGTAAGGCAGGAGCTTCAGGGCAGTTTTTCCCACTAGCGAGCTTTCCCGCTTTATTTTATTTTTCTTTTAAATTATTTTTTCACCCCCAACAGCTAAGGAACCTTTGCCAGAATGTGTTTTCCACATGTTCCCTATTAGTCATGCTCTCAGTCTCCCAAATCTGTGATGCTGTTAATTTTACTCCCCAACCGACACAAGGGCTCGGCAACAAAATTCCAGGCGGCGTTCCTAAAACCAGACCCGGCGGCTTGTTTGGATTTAAAAACAATGCCCTTCTCTTGCCTGGCCTGCCTGTAGAGCACCTTCCCAACTTCTCCCGAGGCTTGGCGAGGGCCAGGAGGGTCGGCACAGGCGGTGGGACCGGCCCCGGGGGTCGGGCAGGGGCTGCCAGTGGTGCTGCGGCAAAGGCGGAGTCTGAGCGCCTTAAATACTTCCCTGGAGCTGCGCTTCCCAAGCGCTGGAGAACGGCTGGACAGAGCAGGCAGGGCTTTATCTAGGGCAAGGCGGAGGGATTGGAGGCACAGGAATGCCGGTGGAGGAGGGAAAGGCACCGCGAGAAGCATCATGTCTCTGTAAGTTGAATTTTTTGATTATTTTTTTACCCCCGTTGCTTTCCCTGCGGTTCAGGCAGCGGAGTGAGAGGAGCGCAGAATGGAAAGGCATCCAGCTAGCAGTGATTTATAGATTTATTTTTTTTTTCCATTCTTTGGCGTGTTTTAGACTCAGTTTTTAAAGTTTTCCCAGGTCCTACAGCTGTGCCTGCGGCTGCGTGGAGGGGTCAGCGGGTTTTGGGAAGTCACTGTGGTGAGAACGTGGAGCCAACAGCTCGTTCCTGTCCTGGCTGCACAGTTTTGATGACTTTAGGAGTTGGTAGTGGCTTGAGCAGGGCAATCCCTCCTTTGCAGCTGTTTTGAAGTGAAGCTTGTGCCCTCTGTGTGTTTCACACGCTGTGTGTCACCTCTGGGGGTGGCATGTGGTGATGGATGACTGAATGAATGGATTTCAAAACCACAGGGATGGGGAGTCCTTTTTTTGGGGAGATAATTAAGCTACATGAACCACTTCATCTAATCCATCGACCTGCTACAGATCCACCCAGATTTTTGTGGTTTTTTTGTTTGTTTTGTTTTGGATTTTTACCCAGACTGCATAACTTCCACACTGCACAGAGGAACTGGGTCTGTAGCAGGTGGAAAGATGCAAAAATCCATGTTCTGTGCTTTGATGGTTGGGATTGTGAGGAGAGGAGGCAGTCTTTTCCTAGTGCCAGTCTGTTCATCTGCACTGTGAACAAGTCTTTCCTGGGAGGCTTGTTTAATTTATAATTGATTCCAAAACATCACGGAGCACTAACCCCCCACCCAAGAAATTAAAAACACTGGAATCCCACAATGTAGTCTTTGCAGCCAGCGAGTCCTAAACCCACTGGAACTTTAAGCAAACCGATTTGTAGGGAGGGGTTTTTACCTCGTTTCCTTCGGCTCCTGCCCCCAAACACAATGCCAGGAGGGCAGGTGGGTGCAATGCCAAGGTGTGACCCCGCACAGCGGGGTCCCAGGGGTGCAGGGACAGCTCGGGGCTGTTTCCTGCAGATGTTCCTGCAGATCCAGATGTGCACAGAGGGCTGAGCCGCAGGGGCAGTGGCAGGACCAACAGCTCAGGGTGGTGGCTGGCAGCCAGGGATGGTCTTCTCAAAGCAACAACCCCTCACTTCTGTTATTTTATCATTTCTTTCCTTTTCATCGGCTCAGGAGATTCGGGAGCACTTAATTGGGTTCTCCTTTCTAAAATGTGTCTCCTAGAGGAGACAGGAGTGCTTTGCTAACAACCCTGACAAATACCAGTTTATAACTTGAATATTTACTCCAAAAGCTGTCACAACCTTGGTCTCAGCAAACTGCTCCTGGGAGGTGCACTGGAGCTTTGGGAATTGTGTCCATGAATACACTTGCAAAATGGTGAATTATCCTCGGTGTAGGCTTCCAAAACCCTTTAGGGGAGTACTGAATTTTGGATGAACTGCTTTACAGGACATCCAAAGTGCATTTTAAGAAACAATTTGGGGCTTGCAACTAATTTGGGGTGCAGATGGAAGTTGGTAGGAGGCTGGACACCTGCGTGGGGCCAGCCAAGGTGGGGCTGCATCCAGCCCTGTCTCATCCAGACCCGGATGCTCCAGAGACAGATGCACCATGCCCCACACCCAGCAGGATCTTCCCTTCCCACCCCCCATCAGCTGGAGCTTGGCGGAGTGCCCGGATTAATTCTGTAAATCATTTAACACCCCAATTTGCCCATATCTGAATGAGAGCACAACAGAGGGAGAGTTAAGAACCCCTTAGGGTGTACCCATGGTGAGGAAGCAAAAAAAGACACTCAAAGAACTTCCCCATCTCACCCCTGAATAAGCCACATTTCCTCAATAAATAGAGAAAATCTCATGGACATAATTTTCCATGTCCTGCCGTGGCTGAACTGTCCCACCTGCTCAGTTGTGCTGACTCAGGCACCACTTTTGGGGCAGGAGAGAGGGATTCTTTGAGCAGCTTTGGGGGCAGAGAGGAGAATTTCCCCACCTCTCCTTCTGGTTCATGAGCCAGCTGTTTGTCCCCTCCCTGCCTCAGTTTCCCCAGCCCCAGGACAAGAATAGCACCATCCCCAGAGTGCTCCCACAGGCTCAGCCCGGCGTGTGAAGACTTGGGGGGTTGTGTTCGCAGGGGGATTTGTTTGATCTGGAAATAGCAGGGTTAGAAAATTCCATCTGCCTGCTCTCGAGAGCCCTCGACAGGGGCAGCGTGCCGGCGAGCGCCGAGCAAACCAGCCCCGACCAAACCAGCCCTGCTTGGCTCCTGTCCTGGGAAGCAGCGGGAGCAAAATCACATTCCAGAGATGTGGAGAACAGAGAGGGGCACGTTTCCCTTCCTGCTCCCGTGTGGGGCCGTGCTTGTGGCTGTTTCCACCACCTACAGCACAATTTTGTGTCTCACTGCCCTGTCTAGGGCCAGGCTCGTGTCTCACGGCATCATCCAGCCAGGTTGGAAGGGGTTTGGAGCAACCTGGTCTAGTGGAAAGTGTCCCTGCCCATGGGACAAGATCTTTAAGGTCACTTCCAACCCTCCAAAATTATAGGATTCTGAGATTTCATGATCATTTTCTTCCCTGGATCTTCACCCCCACCCAGCCATGCTCATCCAGCAAGGAGAATTAGGGTTGATGAAGGTTTTTCTCCTTCCACATGAGAAAACAGCTCCTTTCTCTTCTCTTTTCTCTTCCTCCACTGTTCTTTGGGTGCAGGTGCTTTCCCTGCTGCTCTCATCTCTCCGTATCTGTGCCAGTCAAGCAGTGAAATTGCCCCCTGTCTTTAGTGCTGCCTGAGGTCACCCAAGGAACTTGGGCTGAGGCCCCACCACAAGTTAAGCTAAACACAAAATGCTTTTTACAAGCTCTTCCTCCCCAGCTGTCTAGGTCTCCTAATAAATGCATGGTTTTCTCTTGAAAGCTTCTCAAGGTTTATTTTTGAAACAGTCTGTATTTGATTAAAGTTTTGTTTTGTTTTGCTTTGTTTCAAGAGGAACTTAAAAAGGCCATCAGCCTGTAAACATAAATATTCCCATTCTTTCACTGATTCTTTGCATTTTTCTGGGTTTGCTAATGAAAGATGTTTCAGCAGGGCAAGTCTCTGTGATGTGGGAGCATCCTCCACTGCTCCAGCCCTGGCCACCCTTTAAGGGGAGAAATTTTCCCTAATATCCAATCTAAACCTCCCCTGGCTAATTGAGGCCATTCCCTCTCATCGAGCAGATCCTGACCCCCCAGCTGTCCCCTCCTGTCAGAGAGTTGTGCAGAGCCACAAGGGCTCCCCTGAGCCTCCTTTTCTCCAGGCTGAGCCCCTTTCCCAGCTCCCTCAGCTTCTCCAGCTCCGTTCCCTCCTCTGGACACGCTCCAGCCCCTCAATGCCCTTCTTGTCATGAGGAGCCCAAAATTGACCCCAGGATCTGAGGTGTGGCCTCAGCAGCGCCCAGCACAAGGGACAGTCACTGCTCTGGCCCTCCTGCTGGCACAAGACATGACCTCACAGCCCTGGTTTTTCTTCCCCCCTCTCCCTACAGGTTATAACTGAGCAGCCCTTATGACCAACATGAGCTGGAGCTTCCTCACCCGCCTGCTAGAAGAGATTCACAATCACTCCACCTTCGTGGGGAAGGTCTGGCTCACCGTGCTCATCGTCTTCCGCATCGTCCTGACGGCGGTGGGGGGCGAGTCCATCTACTCCGATGAGCAGAGCAAGTTCACCTGCAACACCAAGCAGCCGGGCTGCGACAACGTCTGCTACGACGCCTTCGCGCCGCTGTCGCACGTCAGGTTCTGGGTCTTCCAGATCATCATGATCTCCACGCCCTCCGTCATGTACCTGGGCTACGCCATCCACAGGATCGCCCGCTCGGCCGAGGAGGAGAAGAAGTTCAAGGGTTTCAAGAAGAAGAAGCAGTTTGCCCTGAACTGGCAGGCCGTGCGCAATATGGAGGATGCCATGGAGGCCGACGAGGAGGAGCCCATGATCTCCAACGACGCGGCCGAGCACGAGAAAGCCAAAGCCAAGCCCAAGTGCAAGGAGCAGCAGAAGCACGACGGGAGGAGGCGCATCCAGCAGGAGGGACTGATGAAAATCTACGTCTTCCAGCTCCTCACCCGAGCTTCCTTCGAGGTTTGCTTTTTGATAGGGCAATATTTGCTCTACGGTTTCGAGGTGGAAGCTTATTACGTCTGCAACAGGGTCCCTTGTCCCCACACCGTGGACTGCTTTGTGTCCCGGCCCACGGAGAAGACCATCTTCCTCCTGGTGATGTACGTGGTGAGCTGCCTATGCCTGCTGCTGAACATGTGCGAGATGTTCCACCTGGGATTCGGGACCATCCGCGACGCCATCCGCAACCGGAAAATCAACAGCTTCCGGCAGCCGCCCTACAACTACGCCTACCCCAAGAACATCTCCTGCCCTCCCGAGTACAACCTGGTCGTCAAATCCGAGAAGTCCACCAAGATCCCCAATAGCCTGATGGCCCACGAGCAGAACTTGGCCAATGTGGCCCAGGAGCAGCAGTGCACCAGCCCGGACGAGAACCTGCCGGCGGATCTGTCCACGCTGCACAAGCACCTGCGGGTGGCCCAGGAGCAGCTGGACATCGCCTTCCAGAGCTACAGCAGCACCCAGGCCAACACTCAGCCCTCTCGGACCAGCAGCCCCGCCTCGGGGGGCACCGTGGTGGAGCAGAACAGGGCCAACACCGCCCAGGAGAAACAAGGTGCTAAACCCAAGGCCTCCCTAGAGAAAGGCAGCTCCAGCAGTAAAGACGGGAAGACGTCTGTGTGGATATAACTGTGTCAGGAAGGTGAGAGGGCAGCGTGAGTGGGGTTTTTGTTTTGGTTTGTTTCTGGTTTTCGGCGTTATCTCGCGCCATTTTTGCAGGGCACGATTTTTGTGTGGAAGTCAAGAGAGTGAAGGCGTTTCGGACCAATTTATGCTGTCTTCCAGCGTGTTAACAAAAGACATTTCTTTCCTGTTTCCGACATGTTCTCCAGCTGGGAGCCTCCAATGAGTGACAGGAACCTCCTGTGAGTAACAGCAAACCCTCCACACCTCCCAGCCCCTGGGTCACCACCAGAGCCCCCAGAAGAAACTGGACAATGTGCTGAGGTGGGAAGAGGAGCTGCTGGTGGCTCCGGAGGGAAGCGAGGCTGACAGGGATCAGCCACCCTCCTGCATGGCAAGACTGCTGCAGGCCAGGCAGTGTTAAATTACTAAATACCCTTAATCAAATTAATTTCTGATCCTTTGGTAAGAAAAACCACTGACGTGTTGCATGGACCTTCGTGGCAGGCTCAACAGCTGATGGCCTGTCTGGGCTGGCAGATGCCAATGAAGGCCTCGTTGGATGCTGTGAGCCAGAGCTGGCACCCATGTCAGATCTGGGGCAGGAACACAACAATTGTCTCACACAGGGAGACCTAAAACCAGCACAGGGCTGAAGGTTTCATCTTTTCTTCCTCTGCATCGAAGCAAAAAGCAAATCTGCTCCAAACCCTCTGGAGCAGGAGCGAGCAGTGACATTGCATCCTACTGGTGCCTGTGTAGCACTTGCTACAGATGTGATGGGAATTGTTGCAGTTACAGAATTTTTAACAAACTGCTGCTTCACATCATCAGAAAGTGCCTTTATACAACCAGGAAAACAAAAGTGTAAAGGGTTTAAGCTCCTTTGCTGGCTGAATTTTAGACACTTGGCATCAGAAAACTTGTTTTTCTGATTAATCGAGGAAAAGCACTGTTGGCAAATTTGTTTTTCTGATTAATCAAACCCTTATAAATAGTGGCAGGAGGCAGATCTATGCATAGTGTGTCTCTGGTGTGTGTGTGTGTGTCCATGTGTAGATACAGACACGTATGAACACGTGTGTGTGAACGTAGACATAGAGAGGTAGGTGTAAACGTAATATCAACCCTCTGCTCCTTCTACAGCCTTCCACCTTCCCTAAGAAAACCCAGCTGCTCCAGGATTGGGGCTGATCTCATCCTGGGGCTCCAGCCCCTCCTGGGGAACTGGGAGGGTTCCCATACTTGCTGGGGGGGTTTTGCAGAAGATCTGGCTTCAGTGGGGACAGGACCAGGACAATAGCAGGAAGTTTTTCCTGAGTTTAGGAGGGTTTTTTTTTTTTTTCAGCTGGGCTTAAATTTAGGGTGGTTTTCATACACTTACAGTGCTTTGGATGTGTGTTCAAATCAAACTGCTGAGCTCCAAGGCTCCTACTGTGTTTTGTCAGAGGGTGGTTTCATCACCACCACAGGGAGCCCAAATAGGCAGAACCTTCAACATCAAACCTATTGCAAAAGAAGTGAATTCTCCCTGAACACTGCACTGTCCCTGTGCCAAGCTGTTCCCTCGGGCTGTGGCAGGATTTCTTATCCATGGGATATTCATGGCTTCTTGCTGGACATCACTCTCATGTCCTTGAGATCAGTCCCTAAAAGCCCTGAGAATGCCTGTTCCCCAAGTGTCCAGCCCTTTGGTCATTCTTGGGAACAGGCAGAGAATTTGGATATGCCCTTCATCTCCTGGGAGCTTTGGCTGAGCTGTGCATTGCATTAGAGAACAGCCCTGGAAGCAAAAAGAGTAGAATTAAAAGGAAAGCAGAGAAACATCCTAAGAGGTATCCAGCAGAAAATACTCAGCTTTGTGTAGCTGTCTGGGGAATGCTTCCAGGCTTGTTCCTGGTGCTGCTGAAGGCATTGGTAAAATGCCTGGAATGCTGTTTGCTCTTGCAGCTCGAGATCTTCCCCTCACAAATGGGTGACTGGGTCCAGGAGGAGGATCAGCACAGCAGCAGTCAGTAGGGACATCCACCCGTCCCCTTCTGCTGGGAATTTTGCAGGAAAGGCTCAGAAAGGTCACACCATGGTGGTGGGGAGACAAACATATCCAACTGCTCTGTTTGTCCTTGTCCCGTGGGTGGGAATGTGCTCTCTGCTGGCTGGGGATGCTCTGGGCAGAGCAGGAGAGGTTGGGTGCTCACAGGGCTGCTGTCACCTGGAAAAAAAATGCCTGTAGGACCACAGGCTGCTGGAGAGGAAAGAGAGGTGATCCTGGGTGGAAATTTGTTCCCTGGTTGCTGCAGCTGTCCAGGGCACGAGCTTGTCCTCTGCCTCACTGGGACTTCTCTTTTATTCCAAGCCCTGTGTCCCTTGGGAAACTGTGTGTGTTTAAAATTGTGATCCCAAGGGAAGAATGGAAACTGAGGATAACCAGGGTTGGATGCTGCCTGGGTTCTTCTGATTCCTTTTCCATGATCAACAATTCCACCAGCTCAGATAAACTTGTGCTTCCCACACCATGCTGGAAGGCACAGCCCCATGCAGGAGTTGGGATTTGGGATTTCTCCTGCCCCTCCCTCAGCACCATTCATGGCCTGAGCACTTCCTGGTGACTCAGATCTGCCCCTCAGTTCCTGCTGACCTGCAGATCCCCCTCCATGAGTCACCACACCAAGGATAGGAATGTGATTCCCTTGCAATTGCTCCAGGAAAAAATCTTGGCAAATGTCTTGCCGTGGGGAAAGCAGGGGGCATTTTTTAAACCAAAACTACCCCAAACCTGATCACAGAGACCTGATCAACTCCTTAAACCCAGTCTACACAGCAAGACAGGTAGGCAATGCCCATGGGAGGAGATTCCAGGTTCAGAGCAGGAGGGTGGGAAAAGACCATGGATCCTCTCGCCAACTTGCCACCACTGAATGACTCCCTAAAGGGTGACATGAACCCCCTCTCTGCAACCCCATGGAGACGTGAAGTCTCATGCCTTTAACCTCTGCATATTTTGGCTGTTTGGAGACTGTTTTCACCCTCAAATCTGCTTTGAGCTGAGCAGTCTCATCAACCTTTCTCCAAGGGCTGCTTTTCTACCGTGGCTTTCCTTTCTTTGGACACCAACACCAGCCACCTCACGTTTTCCCAGCAGTGTGGCAGTGCTGGTCCTTGTGCCACATTCCCTCCCTTCTCCTCCTCCTGCACTCTGATCTTCCCCAAACCCCCACCTCCTGCAGGCCTGGGGATTGTTCCCTTCTCCAGATATGTGGTTGTACAGTCGGAATCTTCCTGCCCTCCTTCAAACCCCCTTTTCACTGTCACACAGAGAGCCAAGGGGGCTCTGAGTGCCCTGAGGGTCCTGCAGAGGGTTTGGAGCCTTTTCCCAGCTGGTGTCACCCTCACATCTCATAGGCACACGCTGTTCTCCGCAGGGAGAGTCAATAACTGCAATATTGACGAGTACCAGACCCAGGGCAGACTCTTGGGGGATCAATAACCCCCTCGTTGGGCAGGGACACAGGGTAAGCACTCCCAGCCCTGCTCATCCCTCAGGCCTGGAGTAGTTCCCTGCATAACATCCCTTCCCAAAGGGAGCTGATCATTCTTCCCCATGTTTCCCAAGTGTTTTGACAGGGATTCAAGCACAGGGGTGTATTCCCAGCAGGAATACTCTGGTCTCAGGGGTGTCTGGGAGGAATGCAAAGTTGCCTGTGAGGTCCCAGCCAGCCTGGAGGACACTGCTGATCCTCTGAGCCTGGGGAGGAGGGATCCCAGTTCCCCCAGATCCCATCTAGGCCACACACAGGAGCCAGCATGGGTAAGACAGCCCTAGGAACAGAAGAGATTATTATTGTTATTATTGTTGTTATTATTATTATTATTATTGCTATATATATACTGATTTGCTCACTTCCCCCCTTCCTCCTCCACTCTGTGACCTATAAACCCTTTAAGTTTCTCCACTGAGTCACTGCCACAAAGGTGACCAAATGCAATAATGACTGCAGGAATGACTCCTTTCGGGGCAGGAGCAACAGTCCCTTCTTTTATCCTGTTAGCTGGAGCAGGAAAAGGATAGAGCAGCAAAATATTCACAGCCACAAGCAAAATCCCCACCACAATTGTTCCTAACTCAACCAGCAGCTCGAGGAAATTCATTCAGAGGGTGGAGCATCAGCCACGGAAGAAATGCCAATGGTATAATTAATGCTTTGTTTTTATTTTTGTGTGTTCTCCAGGTAGCAGTTTTGTCTGCACACAAGGCAGGTTTAAGCTTTGTGGCTGAACTAATCATAAACCTTGACTCTCTTGCTAAACTTGTTCAGATAAAGTGCCCACACTTATATTTCTCTTCTTACCATTCAGGGCCAGGAATGTCCCACAAAAGCCAGATTACCTTCTTGCTTCATTGCATTCTCACTGGAAATACTTGAACTTAACTCACGGCCATAACCAGTCTGTGCTGGTTACAAAATGTCTGATTGGTTTATTTTTCTGTTGTGTTTTTGTTTGTGTTTTTTTTTGTTTGGTTTGGTATGTTTTTTTTTTTTTATTTTTTTTTTTTTTGTTTTTTTTTTTTTTTTTTAATGTACTAACTGTATTTGTACTAGAAGTTTTGGTAGTAATGATGTTGATATCTGGAAGTATTTGTTTGGTTTTTTTGGTTTTTTTTTTTTTTTTTTTTTAATGTACTAACTGTATTTGTACTAGAAGTTTTTGGAGTATGAGGTTGAATCTGTAAGTACTTTTCAGTGTAAATGTCACATCTGGGCTGTAGTTAGAATATTAAACACTGGTCAAAAGGGAAAGGGACATCAGTCCAACTCAACTGTGGCTATTCCACATCCATTACTAATAATATGGAATAAAACTTACATTTTGTTACAGTACGTGAAGCGTGTGGTGCTTGCTTCAGAAGGGCTCTGAGTGATGAGAAAAAATCCTTCTCCATCTGTGATTTGCCTGTTTTAGCCACGTAGGAGCTCTATTTTCCCTGATATGGCCACAAATCATCACAAAATAGTTTTGCCTTAAGAAGCGTTTGACCTTCGCGTTGTTTGGGATGCGTTGTCTCCCTGATGAATCACTGCCTGCAGATCCCTCAGGCACAGAGCTCCAACTGCTGAGGGAAGCCTGGGCTTTGAAAAGCAAGAAAAACTTTGGGGAATCTGGGAGAAACTGATGATTCAGGCTGAGCAAACGATGGGAAAGCACTTTGTGAGAGAGCCTGGCTTTCCAACCACCTCGGCCTCCGCTCCTCCCGTTAAATCAGACACTGTTCACTCACAGCCCTTCTCCAAACATCCCCAGGAAAAGAATTCTGGACTCAGACATGCTTTTTTTTTTCTCTTTCTCTGGAAGTTGGGCTAAGTTTACAGCTTCTTTGGTAAGAGCAGGACGTGGTGCCACCAAGAGACAGGGAAGAGCCCAAGCCCAAGGTTGGATGGTCTGGTGTGAGGTGTCCCTGCCCTGGGGGTTGATCCAGACTCATAGAAGGAAGAATGGCAAAAAGCAGCCCCCATCCAGCAGTATTTTGGGAACAAGGAGAGTAATTGCAGCCCCTCTCACTTCTTTGGAAAGCCAGACTAAAATTGCCAACGCCTCTCCAGTTCTCTCTGGGATCACAATACCTATCCTGGTTTAGGGCAAATTTGGGAAGAAACCTCCCAGTGGGATCCCTCTAGAAAACAAATCCAACCAGCCACTCCCCCAGCTGGTTCAGGAAAAATATTTTCTTGGAGGAAAGTAGAAAAAAAATTTGTTTATTTAACAAGCAAAGCACTCCATAGCACAACAAATGAACAATGCTAAACAACAAAACGTTTTTACACTCCCAAGAGATGCCAAATTGATAAAGTCTGTGCCGTGGGTGCAGCTCGGCTCACTCCGTTGGTGTCAGTCCCTCCATGCTGGGAAATGCCGGGCCCAGGCCAGGCCTGGTGGGGCACAGCTCTGAGCTCCTGGGGCTCTGCTGGGTTTAGTCCAGAGCAGGTTCAAACAGCTCCAAGGAAAAGGAGAAAAAACAAAAAACACAGTCTGGAGAACTCCTGTGCCTCAGCTAGCCAAAAACTGACAGAGCAAAGGAAACTTTGTGCTGCTGTGTGCACTGCAGACAGCACAGGCCGTGTATGAGGGAAGCTGAAAACTCTGATCTTTGTGTTCTGAAAACAACACCCTCAGACATTGCAGCGCTTCTCCTTCACTCTCAGATCCAGGTTTAAAGGTGCAAAACTGATTTCTGAGCTGAACAGATCAATGGGGACCCAATTCAGCATCAAGCCACCATCGTTTTCACCGGCTGCTCCTCACCACAGACAGAATTCCAGTCACAGCATCCCTCTGGCTCCTAATCCCTCCTCCCAGGGAAATGCAATAACAATTCCCCTCAGTCCCACCAGCAGGAATCCCAGAGCCCTTAAGGCTGGCAAAGCCCTCTAAATTCATCGAGTCCAGCCATTAACCCAGCACCACAAGCACTAAAGGTGCTTGGCCCCAGGTGCCACATCCACACGGTTTTTAAACATTTCCAGGGATGGCGATCCCACCACTTCCCGGTTCCAATGCCTGGTCACTCTTGCAGTGAAGAAATTTTCCTGAATATCCAATCTAAACCTTATCCAGTGCAACTTCAGGCAGTTTCTCCTCTGTCACTTGTTCCCTGGGAGAAAAGAGTGATGCCCACCCTCCTTTCAGAACAAACTTTCTGATGCACAAATTCACTCCCTCCAATCTCAGCTTCCTCTTTGCTCTATTCCTGCATCCTGCCTGTTGTACTTAAAATTCCCCCCTATCATCACTGCTTTTGCATTGCCCAGGCCTGCCACAATCCATGTTTTCCTCTGCAAGATTGTGGGATATTTTCCCAGAAGTGCTGCTATGGTTTACCACAGCCCCGTGTCCCATCTGCCTGTGGCTGACCTCCCAGGACGCAGCTCGGGGAATATTTAATGCACAGGGTTTGGGAAGAATAATTGCAGTTCACTTGGCTCTGTGGATGAGGATTTGTGCTTAAAGCCCTGAGAAAAAGCTGGAGAAAATGAGTTTATTATGCCAGCATTAACCTGCAGGGCTTGCTGCAGAGGTCAGCCCTGGTGAGGATGAGTTATTGACAAATAAATTGCCAAGGATGAGCCCTCACAAGTGGGAGCCTTGGGCTGTCCAGGGTTTTGGGCAGTGGAAGAGCAGAGAGTGAAAAGCTGATGGAGCAGGAGGCTGCTGGCAGCTTGTGAAGCCACCCAGGGGCTGCTGAGGGACAGGGAGGGAATCTCTGTCCTTTGTCACCCCCTTCTGAGCTGTGGGAAGGGATCCTGTGCCATCCTGACACATCCCACTGGACGACAGGTGTTCCACCGAGGAGAGAATTTGTGTCTTGTCACCCTGGGCCACCAGCTCTCCTCCCAAAAAACATCTCTAGGAATTACAAAACCAGTCAGGGATGATCCCACAATCAGGGCACAATATCAGAATCCCTCAATGGTTTGGGTTGGAAGAGACCTTAAAGATCACCTCCTTCCAACCCTCTGCCACAGGCAGGGACACTTTCTACTAGAATTCCACCTCTTCTGCTAGAAATGAATGCCATGGAAACTCTGGGAATTGTGTTGTCCCTCCCACCAGGCTCCAGGTCCCCCATTTTTAGTGAAGACAGGCACACACTCACTGAGGGCTGGCACAAACCTTCCCAGGGCTCTCGGGATTGCAGGTCTCAGTCACGCTATGGATTGTCTCAAACCATCCCTTGAGCTGATTTAATGCACTAAACTGGCAGAGCTGTAATTTCTGACACTGAAATGTTTCAATATGACTTTACTGGCTGCATAACTCCATGAGAAAAGCAAAGCAAACCCAGAGGGAAGGGAATAAAAGCAGTAGGAAGTAGTAAAACAAACAAAGGTTCAAACTGGCTGCCTGATTGTTTTCCATTTTCACTTTTATTCCCCTTGCTGCCCTTTCAAGTATCTCCTTCGGGTTTGATACAACACCTGAGGTGGTTGGGAATGCAGGTAGGTGCGAAGGGCTGCCTGTGGGATGGCCACTGATCATCCCCACAGCTTGGCGGGTGAGGGAGGGATGTGGAACAAGCAAAAAACTCACAAAGTTGGATCCAGATGCAGATCCATGGTGCCTGTTGGACTCTGGAGTCCCATCCCAGCTGTGCTTCCAGATTTGTGACTTTCCCCCTTCTCCTTCAAAAAGCAAACCCAGCTCCTGCTCTGGGCCCATTCCCACTTCCAAGGAGAAAATAACTTCTCTGGGAATCAGCTCTCCACTCCTTCAGCTGCTTCAGAGCCAGCCAGGGTGGACAGAGCACATCCACGGGCCAAGGTCACCTCCAGCCACCTCTGCACACATCTTTAATTCTCCACCTGCAGGGTGAGTTCCAGGGTGAACACCCCACATCTCTCAGCACTGCCGGGACACCACGGGGATGTGTGATAAGGTTATCACTGCCTGGAGGGGCACAAGGGCAGAGCCCAGCCCTGCCCAGGGCCAGCTGGATCAGCTCACAGCACGTTCCCAGCTCCTGGGAAACCCTTCTCCCTTCACTCAGGGTTTTAGGGTCGGTGGGTTTGTGCGGTGCTGCCTGTCCCGGAGGTTTTAGCGGGGTCATTCGGGGCCAGGAGAGATGCTCGTGTGGCGCTGCTGGCTCAGACCGAGCGGCAGCCACTGGAGAAGGGCAATCGCCAATGACAAGGGTGACTCACGGCTATTCCTTGGACTGTGGGATGAATTCCAGCCGAATTCCAGCCCCGGGGCTATCCGCGCCCTTCAGTCCCCACTTGCCAGAGCTCCAGTGAACATTCCAGAGGCAGGGAAACAGGGGAGGGGGTTAACGCAGGGATTCCCCATCCCTGGAAATATTCCAGATCAGTTTGGGCTGAGGCTCTGAGCAACCTGATGGATTGAACACATCCCTGCTCCTTGCAGGGTGTTGGACTAAATGACCTTTAAAGCCATTCCATGATTCTGTTATAAAAACATATTACAGAGTTGGCTTTTTGCAAATATTAAAACGAATGCTATGTGTATAATGTTGAAAAACTTTGTTGTATTAATATAGTTTCCTTTATTTCTGCTATTAACAAAATTTAGAAATAGTAGTGGGATAAATATATTTTTCTTAGGCTATGACATAGTAATGTAAAAAAACCTTTTGTAACTAACTCAGAGAATAGTAATCAGAAAATTCTTCACATTCTTAAATTATCCTGTCTGATGAAGATGTAGTAATGAACACCAGAACCCCCAAAAAAAGAAATTATCGATCATCTGTTATCAAAAGATCAGCGACTGAATAAAGCAATATGAAAAATAAAAGTAATTTGTAAGATAGAATGAAGGTGAAGACAAATAGAACTCAAAAGACTGTTTTTGAATGATGCATCCAAGGGTCTATGAATATGCAACTAGCTAGTACATTTAAATAAGTGTTTCTGAGATAATAAGGTGAGTGCCAAGACACCCAGCCATATCATTTTTTAACTTTATTGTCTTGTCTCTATTGTCTTTTATTAACCGTTTTACCAGGAAGGTAAACCTCGTTTTTCCACAATTCCATGCCTTTATTCCCATGCAATTCTTGGCAGAAATTCCCACTGCCAAACATTATCATTTACTCCAATCCGGCGCCACTGACGGTTTATTCAAAGGTGTTAAAAGAGGCTGGAGGAGGGCAGCTGGTGAGTCCTGTGGAAAAACAAAACAGTGCAAAACTGGAACCTTCCTTTGGAGTCTCTTGTCCACCCTTCCAGCCAAAACGCACCCGGAGGGGGAGAATGGCTCTGTACCCTCTCTGTCCGCAGCAGCCAGTGGATTTTAGGCTCGGCAGGGGCTGCAAGGCAGGTGCTTAAGGAATGACAGGCACGGAGTCTGGTTGGACTCGAGAACCTCGGAGATCCTCCGCAGCCCGGCTGATTCTCTCATTACATGCGGACAGGGAGAACCGGGCTGGGCAGCGCCCGCAGCCCAACAGCGGGACATGGGAGCGCTTTGTGCTGTTCCCCTCGCCCGCTGCATGGCCGGGAAACCCAGGGAAGGTTTTTTGGGGGAACATGTTCCCAAATTCCTCCCTCGGGATCGCGGGAAGCGCCCGGCCCCGCTTGGCAGGGGGCGTGGCCAACCTTTAGGGGCGTGGCCAAGACACACCCTGAGTTAACCAGGGGGCGTGGTCTAGAGAGAAACGGGGCGTGGCCACGGCATGGGGGCGTGGTCTATGGGAAGGGGGCGGTCCCGCGGCGGCCCGGCCCCGCCAGCAGGTGTCGCCCTGCCGGCGGACACACACACAAGATGGCGGCGGGCGGCGGCGGTTGCGGCGGGGGGAGCGTTTGACGGCGCCGCCATGTTGGTGAGGGCAATAACGGCGCCCGGGCTGCGGCGGTGGTGCCGGGGCCGGCGGGGCGCGGCCGTCGCTTGTTTCCCGCTGGGCCGGGCGCTGCTGGGCGTGCGGGGCGCCGAGGCCGCCGTGTTCCTGCAGGGGCTGCTCACCAATGACGTCACGCAGCTGGTGGCGGCGGGCGACGCCCCCTCCGCGCTCTACGCGCACGCGCTGAACGTGCAGGGCCGCTGCCTGTATGACGTCATCCTGTACAGGTGAGACCAAGCGGCGCGGCCGGGGCGGGGGGAGCTGGGAGAGACCATTGCGGGGTGGCGGGGGGGGGGGGGATGCCTCCTGTCACCGCCGTGTCACATTTCTGGCTTAAATTTCCACATGAACGTGCCAAAAAGCCCTTCCTCCGTGTGTGTTTGCCGTCACTTGATGCAGCCTCTGTGGCTGAGCAGCAGAGAAGTGTGATGGCCGTAATAAACCCACGCGTGGCTATTGAGTCTGCCCTGGAGGTGCTCACCTGGAGAGGGGAAGGATCCAGGGAGAGCAGGAGCCTGTTCCAGCAGGACAGATGGGATTTGGGGAAGAAAATCCTCCCTGAGGGGGTGGGCAGGCCCTGGCACAGGGTGCCCAGAGAAGCTGGGGCTGCCCCTGGATCCCTGGAAGTGTCCAAGGCCAGGTTGGATGGGATTTAGAGCAGCCTGGGATGATGGAAGGTGTCCCTGCCCATGGCAGGGTTGGAACTGGATGAGATTTAAGGTCCCATTCAACTCAAATCCATTCAGGGATTCTGTGACAGAGGAAGGCACAGGTGAACAAAGCTTCTCCCCCAGCTGAAATTCCCATCACTGTAGGTAAGGATGGAGAATTCCCCATGGCCAGACCTGTTTCTGCCCCTGGGAGAAGTGAGGGCAGTGTTTGCTGGGAATGAGTACAGCAGGTGGCTGATACAGCTCAGGTATTCTCACTGTGGGGATGTGGGAGCTGCTCCCTGTATGCCACAGAAACTCCCCAAATTTCTGGATTTGCACCAGAATCCAAAAAATATCCAACTTTGGCTCCCGTTGCTTTGGTGGTGTTTGCTTTCCTGACCTTGGGGATGTGATTTTTTTTTTTTTTTAGGCTCCACAGGAGCACAGCAGAGGAGCCTCACATCCTGCTGGAGTGTGACAGCAGCGTGCTGGATTCCATCCAGAAACACCTGAAACTCTACAAGATCCGCAGGAAAGTCACCATCACCCCCTGCCCTGAGCTCTCCCTGTGGGCTGTCATCCCTGGGGAGCAGCCTGGGGACACCACTTCCCTCCCAAAACGTGCAGACCAGGCTCTGCTCTTAACTCCTGACCCCAGGACAGAAGTCATGGGCTGGAGACTGATTGCAAAGAAAGGAGCAAATCTGTCAGAGATTATCCCTGGGAGTCAAATTGGAGATGTTCAGGATTACCACAGGCACAGGTATAAACAAGGTAAAGCCAAGCCCTGTTTTGTACTATGGTTTTTGGGAATCCACATGCTGATCTAAGGCAGGAATAAGTTATAAACGCTTCATTCTTATGTTTTAATGTGCTTAATTTGTTAATTAATATATGTACGAATTGCTACTTTGAGTATTAAAGTGACCTGGTGGTTATAATTCTGTCTGGTCCAATATTAGGGTATAATTTCCTATTACTCACATTATGGGGATTGCTCAGGAATGCTTTAAAGAAAGCCAGGATTATTCATTTTCTTAGAGAAAAGCTTCTGTGGGTTGAGTAATTTTGATTATTTTGGGATGACGCACAGCCCGGGTTTGCTTTGCTTGTTGCTGAGGAAGGAAAAGGAAACACCCAGACTTGGTTTCCTAAAAATTTTGTGGCTGAGTTTGCCAAGTTAACTCCGAGGCCAAGGAGACTGGACAGGGATCTCAGTCCTGGGAGTGCCTTTGATTTTAGTGTGTCTATGCTGATAAAGGATTAAATTAATTGTGTTAAAAATGAGAAGCTTGACTCAGCTAATACATCAAGCAGTAATTCAATTTATTCATTAGGATGGTAAAGTGTGAGCAAAACAGTGCTGGGTACAGTGGTGAGAGTTTTCCCCTCCAACTGCACACTGATTGCTGAGCCCTGCTGGTATTTTTATGTATAATCCATAAGCTTTCTCAGCAGTTTCTGTTTCTAATTTTTACGTCACAATTCTTTACTTCAGGACAAAAATCAGTGACAGTGAAAATTGGTTTCTTTATAATTTCTATACTCTGTTGTGATCTCTTTCTCCCAGGATGTGTGTCCCAGATGGTGGGGTCCAGCTTCTAATTTCTGTCATGTCCAGCTTCCTTTTTTGAAACCACATCAATCAGCAAGTTGATGTCCATTTTCCTTTTTCAGGCTGTTTTTTACTGCTTTGTTAGGAATTTGAGACAGGCTCACTTCCTTCTTTTGTTCAAACCTTTTATCCCTTCTAAAGCTACAGTTTTAAAAATCTTTACTACAAAGTAATGTCCTAAAATTATAATTCGAAGGTTCTTATTACAAAATAGCTTCAGGCTTAATTACAAGCAGAAAGTTCTTGTTAAAAAGCAACATCCTAAAGTAATAATTCAAGATCTATAATAGTTAATTGTGAACAAAGGATTAGCTCAAAGGGCCTTTTCCCATGCTTTGCTTTCCTCAGTTTTTTATTATAACTCATCTTTATAACTGTCCTATGGCTGTGTGCTACACATTTCACAATTACAATTACACAGATTACTTTGATTTACCTGACACAAAATACAGCTGTTAAAAATGAGGAGCTTGACTCAGCCAATATATCAAACAGTAATTTAATTTATTCATTAATATGGTAAAATATAAGCAAAGCAGTGCTGGGTGCAGAAGTGGAATTTTTCCCTCCAACTGCACACTAAATGCTGAGGCCTTTATGTGATATGTGGCCCAGCTTCTATTTTTTAGGACTATTAATCTATAATAGTGATGTCCAGCTTCCCTTTTTGAAACTATTAGTGAGTTCTTGTCCATCTTTCTTTCTCAGGCTGTTTTTTCTACCATTTCATTAGGAATTTGAGATTGACTTGCTTCTTTTGTTACACATTCTACAGCTACAGTTTTAAAAATCTTTAGTACAAAGCAATATTCTACAATTATGATTCAAAAATTCTTATTACCAAAACAGTTTAAGGCTTAATTACAAGCAGAAAGTATTTGTCAAAAAAAGCAACATCTGAAGTTATAATTCACATTTTCTTCCTGCAAAACAACTTAAGATCTATAGTAGCTAATTGTGAACAAAGGATTAGTTCAAAGGCCTTCTTCCATGCTTTGCTTTCTATGTTTAGTATAACTCATCTTTATAACTGTCCCATGACTGTATTCTACATATTTCACAATCACAATTGCACCTGTTATAAAAGAACAGAGCCAATTTACAATTCATTAATAAATTTTTATTAAGAATGACAAGCAAGCAGCACTGGGCGGGTGTTAGAGACTGTGCTCCAACAAGGCTCTCAAATTGCATTCACAGTTTGTCCTGGTTTTATACTGTTCAGGTTCTTGTCAGTTCAGTTTTCTGTTCTTTTCAGTTCCCTCCCAGTCTCACAGACTCTCTGCTGTCGCTCAGGGGTCTTCTTCCCCCTTTTGGGGGTCGCTGAATGGAAGGGACTTACCTTCTTCAATGACCTTGCATTCCATTTTCTTTTAGCTAAAGCATCAAGCAAGCAAAAAAATAAAAAAAGGCAGCTAACGTTATACAAATAATCACATCCTGTTCCATCCAGTCTCTATCTTTATTTATTATCATTGCAGCTGGATTATTTATTGTAACTCCAGCTACTTTGTAAATCTGTCTCAACAGGGCAGACATTTATCAAACAGGAATCACGTACACGTATTTTACACACCAATTATTTTTATTTACCTGATGCTGAAGCGATATGTGGAATAAATAGATTCCAAAACTAGGTATACAGTTATGAAGTGGGTAGGTATGGCATAAGTGAGATAGCTTTTGTGAAAACTTGTGCACTGAGCTTTAGTTTGCCCCACATCTTTATTCACAAAGATGTTCTATATTCAATACATTGCACAACTTTTCCATACATATTCAACCCCTGGTCTCACCTGTCCTCACCTCACATGGTAATTAGATTTATGCCTTTGTGGGAATGTGTTGTTTGTTGTGGTGGTTGCACGGGGGTCTCTGGTGGTCTCTGAGGCTGAAGGTTGTGGTCTTCCTCATGACTGAACTTTGGAACTTTTCTCCTTTGTGTGTGTGCTTTTGGCCTCTTGGTGCTTATCTGAGTACGTCTGTCGGCTTTAATTTGTTTGGAGGCAGCAGAATCTCTTTATCTGGGTTCTTTTGCATCCCTTGGTCACTTTGGTATTGTTCTTTATGCAAAAAGCTTCAGAAATTTGTGTTTTCCTATGCCTTTTGTACCGTGGCAGAGGTTTAAGTAAAAACGTTAAAACACAAAATTCTACAAGCTGAACTTTAAATTCTTAATTCATATTGCTTGCTCTAAAAATCTCTATTTCAACGCCAACTATAACTTTGTATTTCACAATTGGTAGAGGGGCAAAGCGATGGCTCTGTGCCAAAACTGTGATCCCTTAGGGCTGGAAAATCCAAATGAGAATGAACCAAACAATTTTAGCCTTAACCGTGGAAGAGCCTTTACCTGCCGGCTTTGTTCTTACCCTAGGTATTCCCGAAGGCGTGGAAGATCTGCCCCCTGGCATCGCCCTCCCGCTGGAATCCAACCTGGCTTTCATGAACGGCATCAGCTTCACCAAAGGCTGCTACATCGGGCAGGAGCTGACGGCCAGGACACACCACATGGGTGTGATCCGTAAACGCCTGCTGCCCGTCCGCTTCCCGGGGCCGCTCCCCGGTACCGGCATCCCCGCGGGCACCGACATCCTCACCGAGTCGGGCAAACGGGCCGGCAAGTACCGAGCCGGAGGGGGAGAGCTGGGCATAGCCCTGCTCAGGCTGGCTCATGTCAACGAGCCGCTCTGCATCACCCTGGCAGGGGACAGGGTCAGGCTCAGCGCCAGCACGCCCCAGTGGTGGCCCAAAGCTGCTGCTAAATAGAGGCAGGTAGCCCAGCTCGCCTTCGGGAGAGGCTGGGTTATGTGTGTGCCGAGTTTGGGGGGTTTGCTGTGGGATTAATCCCTCAAGGATTAAACGGCAGGAGCCCAAAGCTGTGGCAGATCGCTGGGTTGAGTGCTGTGGAGAGACAAATCCAGGGAATTGCACCTTTTCCTGAGGGTAATGCTCACTTTTTTAGGGGTG
>CM031858.1:1726557-1786158 GCA_018697195.1 Certhia americana
CGTGGGGCCAACGTGAGCCGTGCTACCGGGCCAGTGTGAGCCGTGCTGTGGGGCCAACGTGAGCCGTGCTGTGGGGCCCAATGTGATCCGTGGTACCGGCCCAATGTGAGCCGTGCTGTGGGGCTGGCTGTCCCCCTGCTCCGGCGGGGCCTGTCCGCCCGCTGCCCGCCGCCCCGCCGAGCGCTCCGCAGCGCTGTGTGACCGGCACAGCCCGCAGGTGACATCTCGGGGACACGAAAGCGGCGCCGTTTCCCGGCCAGTTCGGGGGCTCTGGGGCCGTTCCCCGCCCGCTGCCCCAAGGGCTCCCCGCTGCTTTTCCCGCTGGTTTTCCCGTTGTCCCGCCGCTGGAGGGGACGCCGGGCCATAGCCTGGCAACGGAGTGCGTGTAGTAACGGCGGGGTGAGCGGGCATGTCCCGCCGAGGGGACGGGGACGCGCTGGGCTCCGAGCGCTGCGGCCCCGCTGGGCTCTGCCGGGGCATGAATGGCTGGGGAGAGCCGGCAAGGGCGCAGCTGGGGCTCGGGGGAAGCTGCATCTGGCTGCGGGGTGAGGTTTCTGCGCCTCCAGGAGGGATCAACTCGGGGTGTTCCGGAGGGATCAACTCGGGGTGTCCCGGAGGGATCAGCTCCGGGTGCTCGGAGGGATAAGCTCGGGGTGTCCCGGAGGGAAGCTCGAGGTTCTCGGAGGGTTAAACTTGGGGTGTCCCGGAGGGATAAGCTCGGGGTGTCCGGAGGGATGCTTGGTGTGTCCCAGAGGGATAAACTCGGGGTGTCCGGAGGGATAAACTCGGTGTGTCCCGGAGGGGTCAGCTCCGGGCGCTCGGAGGGATAAGCTCGGGGTGTCCGGAGGGATGCTCGGTGTGTGCCAGAGGGTTAAACTCGGGGTGTCCAGAGGGATCAACTCTGGGTGCTCGGAGGGATGTTCGAGGAGCCCAAGGATGAACTCGGGGTGTCCCAGAGGGATAAACTCGGGGTCCCAGAGGGATAAACTCGGGGTGTCTGGAGGAATGCTCGAAGTGCCCTGGAGGGTTAAACTCGGGGTGTCCTGGAGGGATAAACTCGGGATGTCTGGAGGGATGCTCTGAAGTGCCCAAAGGATAACTTGGGGTGTCCGGAGGGATCAACTCTGGGTGCCCAAAGGATAGCTCTGGGTGCTTAGAGGGATGAACTCAGGGTGTCCCAGAGGGAAAAGCTCGGGGTGTCTAGAGGGATGCTCTAAAGTAACCAAAGGATAAACTCTGGGTGTTCCAGAGGGATAAACTCAGGGTGCTCAGAGGGATAAACTCAGGGTGTCTAGAGGGATGCTCTAAAGTAACCAAAGGATAACTCGGGGTGCTCGGAGGGATGAACTCTGTGTTCCAGAGGGATAAACTCGGGGTTCCCAAAGGATAACTCTGGGTGCCCAGAGGGATGCTCGAGGAGCCTGAAGGATGACTCGGGGTGTCCTAGAAGGTTAAACTCGGGGTGCTTGGAGGGTTAAACTCGGGGTGTCTCAGAGGGATAAACTCTTGGATAGCTCTGGGTGTCCAGAGGGATGCTCAGGTTGCCCAAAGGATGACTTGGGGTGTCCCGGGGGATACTGGTGGTTTGAACAGCTGGAGCACCACGCAGGACAGTGATTTCTGCCCTGTAATGTTTGTTGAGGTTGTTGTAGTTTACAGTAAGGTGTGGTGAGTTACTTTTACTGAGTAAAAGTTACTTTTTTACAGTGTTCAGTAATTTTGCAGTGTTTTCAAGTGATTCTTTGATGTAAGGGCCTGACAAACCCCATATTTCTCCAAACAAGTATCTCGTGGTGCTGAGCACCAGAGTCTCCTAGCAGGAGACTTTAAGTCTTTCACAAAGTGAATAGGAAACTTGGGAATGCTTGCTGTCATCTCTCCCCTGAGAAATGTAGTAACTTCATAACCAGGTAATTAAAACATTAAAAACTTGTCTCTTTCTCTTTAGGAATTGTTTAGGTGTTTGAAGGGAGGCTGTGACAGTGTTTTGTCTGAATCTGTGATCTTGAGGACGCCTCATTAGTGCTTTAATTTCACAAAGTGAGGAGGAAGTCAACTGGGAAAAGTGGCTTTATATCTAATCTGAGTAGTCTAATGAAATTAAGACGCAAACTTTTATATGATATTTAGTGTGTCATGATCCTTGTGCAGGTGATTAAAAGAGTTCTATTTATTTGGCCACGTGTTTTACCAGTTTGTAACTTCAATAAGTGTGGGTTTTCCCCAGTCAGCAGCTGATAATTTCAGCATTTTTGTGTGCTTTAAGATATATTTGGAAAGAGTTTGATTTAGTGGAATTTAAACTGTACTGGATAGCTCGGAACAAACTGGGGGAAATACCTTGTAACTCCAGCTGGAATTTTATATTCCTGAATAAAAAGGTTTGGATTAGTACCAATCATCCTGTTTCACAGCACAGGGCATTATCTACAAATCAGGCACTTGAGGTGCCTTTGCATTATTTGACTTTAAAGAGAGTGGAAGTCCAGTAAAAAGCCATTATCTGTTTGTTTAATATTCCTTTGTGTTTCCTGGGACTACCAGGAGATAATGGAGTGTGACACGTGGTAGGAATTGTAAGTGAAGGTGAATTACATTCCCTTATGTTTTCATGGAGCCTGCATAAAGAAATAAAAATCTGAAATTTCAGAGTCATTATTGCACACAAAATACGTAGAAATAATGGGACTGGAGTGTTCAGAGTACTTGTGGCTTTGGACAATAATTAAGAGCGTGTAGAGCTATCAACTCTATCATTAAAAAACATATTAGTAACTTTTTGAAATAATTTAAATGAATGCCAGAGCAGGGCATTGTTTCTAAACTATCTACTGGAAAATTATTCTTTTAAAAAATTTTTTTTTTAATTTTAAACCAAGAATTTCTGTCAGTGGAGAGGTCATGAAGTAGAAGCTTTAATATAAACGTTGCAGAAATGTTCTGTGTGTTTGGGTGGGGGTTTTTGGCTCAGAAGAGGTACCTGACAAAGGTATCACTGCCTTGTTTCAAGGATGGCATTGAGGAGTGGGTTGGAATCTCCTATCCCCAAAAACCTTCTGCCACCTAGCTTTGTAAAGCAGATAGGCCTAAATATAAAATAAGTCAAAAAAAAAAAATGTGTTAGAGAGGAATGTGGGCCTTCCAACTTGACACCTGATTCTGGAACTTATAATGTAGGAAGAAGTTTTCCTTTCCCCATTAATCTCCCTGAAATACTGAGTCATGTTTGAAATCCCCTTTTTATTTACCAGCAGTGCAACAAGCATCTGTTTGCAGCAGCCACAGAGAGTGTGCACAGAAAATCTGGTTTTTTGGAGGAGGCTGGAGCACAGGAGCAGCACTCAGACCTGTTTTGAACACCTGTGTGGATTTGAAGCTTCCCTTGGGCTCTTGAACGGGTTGTGAACCTGCAAGAGTTTGGGAGTTTCCCATAATTTCAGGCAGTTCCTGTCAAGAGAGGTCAGTGGGTTGTTGTTTGGGCTTCAGGATATCCCTGAGTGCTTTGTGAAATCCACTTCTAAAGTTGCAAATAGATGGGTTGTGTCACAGAGGTAATGATTAGCCAGGTCAAAAATGTGTATGGTTCGGGGTGCCTTGACAGAAAAACAGCTGATAAAAGGTTGGTGTGGTGGGATCCCATTGCTGGTAGCAAAATGCAGGTTGGACATCAGCTCAGCCAAAATCCTTTGTGCTGCAGGTTGGGGGAGATGAGCCACAGGGGGATGTGGGTATGGCCTGACATCATCTCCTTCCTTTAGGACAGGAGCAGCTGCTCTGTCAGGTTTTGGGGAATTTATCATAACGTGACTGCTGCAGAATTTATCTTGCTTTGTCATAATCCTAAGAGCTGCCCTCACTCAGAGCTTTGTGGCAGCAAAGATGAAGCCTTAGGTTTGTGCAGAGCATTGATTTGCTCACCTGGGACGTTGTTCTGCTGTGTCCTGAGAAGTGTCACACGTGTGGCAGGGGACAGCCACAGCTGGACACTCCCCGGGTCAAAGTGGGTGTGCAGAGAGAGCACAGGGAAGGATTTTTGGAATCAGAACATTCCACCTGGAGAGCTCTTGGGAACATGGAATTGTTCAGGTTGGAAAAGACCTCTCAGACTGAGTCCTACCCTGTCCCCAGGTGCTGCATTCAGACACCTTTTGAACACCTGTGATGATGGTGGTGGATTCCACCACTGCCCTGCCGTCCTTCTCCAAGGCCTGACCACCCTTTCAGTGGAGAAATTTTCCATAATATCCAACCTAAACCTCCCCAGGCCCTGCCTGAGGCCATTCCCTCTGTCCCTGTTCCCTGGGAGCAGATCCCAAATGTCCCCAGGCTGTCCCCTCCTGTCAGAGTTGTGCAGAGCCACAAGGGCCCCCCTGAGCCTCCTTTGTTCCAGGCTGAGCCCTTTCCCAGCTCCCTCAGGAATTCTCCAGCCCTTTCCCAGCTCCCTCAGGAATTCTCCAGCCCTTTTCCACCTCCCTCAGGAATTCTCCAGCCCCTTCCCAGCTCCTTTTCCTGGCAGGATGGACTTCCCCATCTTGCCTTGGGATAGGGATGGCTGGACTGGAGGAGCCCTGGGAGTGTGAGTGGGGGGAGCTAGAAATGAGTTTTATGTGTAAATACAACTTTGACAAAGCTGATATCTTGCTTTTTTTTGTTTGTTTTTTAAATTGCTTTTAACCAGGAGAAGTCAGTCCTTAGGAGTGTGATTCCTGCCTGCACATGATGCTGCACACTCCAGAGGAGAGAACCTGGGGACTGAAAACAAGGACATGGTCCAAGTGCCACCCCTGGGCATTGCCAGCCACAGGTGAGCCCAAAACTGATTTTTTTCCAGGGAAGCAGAAATAAAAACTTGTGTGAGGCGTTTGTTTTATGGTGAATAACCATGTTATGTAAAAACCTCAGCACCTGGAGGGAATGTTGCATCCCAGATGGAGCAGCTTTCCCTGTTTGTGGCAGGGCAGGAGAGTGGTATGGAAATCCAGCAGATCCTCCCAGGCTCTTCTTGTCTTTGTGAAATTCACCACAAAGTCCTGAAGAACAGCTGGAAATTACCATGGACCCAAAAAAAAACCCTCCAAACAATCTTTGTTAGTATGAAATGAGTATTTAGATGCTTGTGTTAAAGCAAAATAAACAAATGGCCCTGGGAGTGTTCTTAATTGTAACTGAGCTACAGAACTCATATATTGAACAAGCACCTCATAAATTTATTCATTTTATTTGTTATTTATTTTTATTTATTTATTCCTACACACAGCCCACTTTAAAAGGTGCTTTTTTGAAATGCTTTTGACCCAGCTAAGAGGGATCTGGCAGACTTTTTTCTTTTCCTCAGAAAAAGGAAGTTTCATGATTCTTTGCCTGCTGAAAAAGAACATTTCCTTTTGCTGCTGCCACAAATCTTTTTGATGAATGTCAGTTCAGGATTTAACGAGAAGTCTTCAGTAATCTGCTATTTTTATAGTTTTATCCCTGATATTAAGAGGTCTGAATAACTGACCTATTTTCTCCCCTGAATTTGTTTTGGGGTTTTTTTTTTTTTTACATATCCTTGTTGCCTGTTTACTTCTGCTGGTTCATTTCCTGGGAAACTCAAAAAAGCAATTTAGGGATTTCTGCTTTGTTGTTTTTTTTTTTACCTTTTTTTTTTTTTTTACCCAGTGGTTTCAGAGAATCCCTGGCAGTGCACCCTGAATGAGTCAGGCAATCCCAGCATGCTAGAGATTAAGATACCCCTAGGTGAGAGTTACTAAACATCTTGAAAAAGCCCCCAAAACGTGTTTTTTGGTGTTTGCTTTTTCCTGCCAAGAAACAAAACCCCAAAAATAAACAGGAAATTTTTATCCTGCTGAGAAATCAGAGCAGAATTCCCTCCGTGTGGATGTGATAACGCTGCAGTGCTGTTGTTTACTGTTGTTATCAGGGATGTTCTTGCAGTGCTCTGGAGCAGGGAGACCCTGCAGCTTTAGGATAACTGGCTGTAAAAAGGCTTTTGGTTAATTTTAATGCTTTTTTTGGAAAATCAAGGACTCTTGTCAGGTTGGACTTTATGTCAGTGAGAGCAGATTTTACAATGAAGCAATATTGAGCTGTGATTATGTTATTTTTCGGCTTATAAAATATCTTTTCAGAGATCTCTTAATCTGATATGAGCCAGAAGCTCTTCTCACCTCTAAAGAGGAAGAAATCCTTCCTAAAGGGTTGGGAAGCCATGGCACAGATTCCCAGAGAAGCTGTGGCTGCCCCTGGATCCCTGGAAGTGTCCAAGGCCAGATTGGATGAGGCTTGGAGCATCCTGGGATAGTGGAAGTTGCAGGTCCAGGTGCTTTTCCAACCCAAATAATTTTATTTCAATCCCTTAGATGTTCCTAACCCTGGCATAATTTAGGATTCTCCATGAAAATTCCTAAAACTCCTTCCAGGCTGCCCGAGGTGCTTTGCCAGCAGCTCGTGGCATGTGGGAAGAACAGCCACAACATCTTGAATTGCTTCCAGAGCTTTGCTGGACAACACTGGGAACAAAACACTTCCAGTAATGAGGAATAACAGGGGAGTGTCCTGCTGTACTCCTGGAATCCTGGCAAGAGAAGGTTTTTACAAATGCAGGTCTCTTGTTTCCAGCTGCCCATCTTGGGATGGATGCTGCGTGGAAAATCTCAGACACATCTTTCACTGACCTTGCAGATGCCAGAAAATAATAAATAGTGCCTTGTCTACTTAAGTGTATGTGAGGAATGATGGATGAAACTATCAGAGAAATTTTCATCATACAAAACAAAAATGTAAGAAATAAAATCACAGAAAGTTCTCAAAAATCTGACTGAAATAGTAAACAAAATAAAGACATAGATGAAGACTTTAAATTAAGACCTTGGAACGGACAAGACTTATTAGAAGTTGACTGCTACCAAATTTGACTTGTATCATTTGAACAGACCAGATTTTTTACAGCATTAAAATTGCTGTAATGTGAAATAGCAATGCTTAAAACAAGCAAGAAAGGTGCAAAAAATAAAAACCAAAACGCTGTTATAATGAAGCTGTGTAACACAAAGTAGTTAATAAGCAACAAAGTTAAAAAAGTTTGTTTTTAGTTGGCGGGAGAGAGAGAAATGTGGGAATTAGTAAAGGTAAGAAGGCTTCCAGAAAGTCTGAAAAGCAGGCTTCAGAAACAGAAAAAAACCAGAAAACTTAGAGCTGAGCTGCAGCTGCAAAATGTGAAAGTAGAAAAGTTACAATAGTATAGCAAGCAGGGACATGAAACAATAGCTTGAGTCTTAGGCTTGGTTAAGAAAGACTTTAAGACTGGTTTTAAGAATGGTTTTGGTTTGGAAGGGACCTTAAAAATCATTTCATTCCACCCCCTGCCATGGGCAGGGACACCTTCCACTGTCCCAGGCTGCTGCAGCCTGGCCTTGGAGCTTCCAGGGATCCAGGGAGAGCCACAGCTGCTCTGGGAATCTGTGCCAGGGCCTCACCACCCTGACAGGGAACCATTTTCTCTTAATGTCTGATCTAAATCTCTCCTTTTTTTCATGTCACAGACACCGCAACATCATCAATGTCTAATGGCTTTGATGCTATTTAACTTTGTGCATCTTTGTACATGAAATATTAACATTTTCGTTGTGAAGGTGTGGTCATGCATTACTCCTCAAAAGAAACTTTGGAAGAGAATCTAAGTATTGCTTGAAGCTTTTGGAAGTAGTAAATGGTTTTGCTAAATACTTTTTTTTTTGCCTACTCCTTCACTGTTTGAATGAAAAAAATTAGTCCAAATGACCTGTCTGGGCTTTAGATGTAGTTTTTTTATTGTTGTTTTTGCAGGTAATTTATTAAGACCAGTGGCTTTCCCAGCATTTGCAGGGAAATAAAGTAAAAGCCCTACTGAAGACTGTAAGAGTTATAATTTGATTTTTTTCCCCTTCTTTTCTTTTTTCAGAGACAGCATTTAATTAATTGATTTTTAACTTGGAGATTGAGTAATTTCTCCCCTCTTTTTTTTAAAAAAAAAATTTATTTTTTAATTTTTTTCCTGCATCTTGTCAGTGGTTCCTGTGTAAACCCCAGAGGAGAATTTGTGTTTGACTGGCTGGTAGGACAGGCTCCAGTGTTTTGGAAGCACTGAGCCTTATCTTGGGTACATGAAGTCCCTCTTCTCCTGGGCTTTAGACACATTGTCCTGCACAGCTCACATCAGCAGTGATTAATGGCCCTGAAAATAAAACATAAATCCATTTGTTACAGATCCTATTTTTAATCTGTGCACAAGTATTTGATACTCTGGCCAAGGAGCAGGAATTTCTCTCTCTCTGCTGCTTCCTGGTAGCCCAAACTGCAGCAGGGGCTGGGCATTGCTGCTAAATTCTGGGGAAATTTTGAGTCATTTGGAGCAACAAGAGTGGGTCACGCCCTCCTGCTGCCCTGCAGGGTCAGAATGGACCTGTGTGAGCTGTTCTTGTGCCTGATTTAATGACATAAACACTGAGAGTGTTTATATGGAATTTTTTAGGATGTTTGTGTGGCCTCCACAGGTTCCTAGTAGCTCTAATTCTGTTATTTGCCAGGGATTGGTTTGGATGTGCAAAATCAGTTTCTAGGAAGTGATAAACAAAATCAGTTTATAGTAAGTGATAAACTTGGTGTAAACTTTTTTAATTTTAACACATTCACTGCAGGGTTCTTTTTTCTGCCCTGCTCTTGGTAGGAACACACCTGACCAGAGAATATTTCTGTCCCACCATTTCAGAAAATACCCAGGAAGGGAGATCTGAGTTTGTGACAGCTTTCACTAGGCCAATGATTAATAGGAAGGAAGATGAATTCAATTCAAACAATTCCAGCTTGGAAGAGGCCTCAAATCTGTCTGCTCCAGTCTTTCTTGGCATAAATAACCTCTGAATAAATAATTTATTTGTAATACTGCTTTCTGCAGCAGTACTTGGGGTTTTTTTCTTACCCACATTTTGCACTGTGGAGTTTCTGGATGCCCCTCCCTTCTTCCTGCGGGTTCTTCCCTGGAATATTTAGTGTTTTTTGGGGTTCTAACAGGGATGATGGCTCTTGTTTTCCAGAGGGGATGTGTTTGCCTGGGACAGGTGCATTCCCAATCTCACAGAGCAGGAGATGCTGAACGTGCCACGCCAACACCTAAAATGTGAAACCTGTGGAGAATTCCTATCACTGTGCAGTAAGTCAGTTCTGATATTTGCATTATTTATTTTTAGAAGGCAGATTTGGCTTAATTTGAGGCAAGGGAGGCGACGTGATTTAGACTTTATCCTTTTGTCGTGGCGACGTCACGCGTTCCTGAAAAATCCGTTCAGTTCAGGAAATAAAAGCAAAGCTTTGCTGCCTTTACTGCTTGCTAGATCAACACCTAATATTTAAAAAAAAGATATTTCTGTCTCTGTTCAATGCAGGTAAATAGCAGGAAGCAATGGACACTCAGTTTTTCTCCCCATTACTGGGAGCAGTCCCCAGTCCCCCCACGCCTCCGGAGCCCTCCTGGCTGGGATGTGCCGAGGATTTGGGATCCCAAACTGCCTTCCAAGAGTGCCAAAAAAAAAGGTATCAGCATTCCTGCCGTGGCCTTAGGGCTTCTGCATCACTGGAGTTCCTGTGAGAAAAAACAAATGGGGAGTGTGGAGATTTTTTTAGGGGAGAGTTTCTGGCACCTCTGGAAACTCAGCGGGTTTTCTTTGCCCTGTGATGGTTATTATTGGGGTTGTGAAAAGAAAAAAAAAAGGTGTGGGTGGGTTTTGTTTTTTCCAACTTAAAGGCAAGTGATGGTGGCAGAATACTGCCTTTTTTGGAGGGAGTTGAGGTATGGAGGTAGATGCAGCAGCTTTTGATGAGAAAATTCTCTTTTAATGAGCGTTTCTAATACCTCACTGCAATTTTTTTATCATTTACTTAATAAGAAAGACAAAATCTGAGGGGAGAAAGTGGAGTCCACCAGGTGCTGAGAGGTAACAGTTAAGGAAGATACATGGATTGCAGAAAATCTTAATTTTTTTTGCTGGTTTTCAGTGGGAAGTGTCAGAGTGATGTTTATTTTTGAATAAAAGATCACACAGCTTTGGTGTAAGAGTTAATTTTAAGCAAGGAGTGGCAACTTGTTAATTAAAATGTACAGTATTGTCTTAAAGCAGCCTTTAGATTATTGCAAGGTAGCTTTGAAAACAAAAAAGCTTTGGAATTAGAGTTAATCCACATCTGCACCCATTCTGAGCCTGAAAATATTCAGAATTCCTTGAGGTCTCCTGAAAAAAAATAGGAAAAGAAAAAACTTTTCTATTTGACCGAGGCACAGAAAAATTCTGATTATGAAATACCAGTTCTGCATTCACAAAGCATTTTCAAGAGTCTTTGCACTTCTGTGCATCCTAAATTAAATCCAGATCCCTTAGAAAGGAAACTGAGCTGTCATGGAATAAATCAGGGACTGAGGTAGAAGTGAAACTGTGGTGAGGTCTTAAAAGCCAGCAGGGTGTAATTTTCACTGATTTTCGCAGTGGCAAGTGATTAAAAAGGTGATTTTTTCTAAGAGTTTGTCCCACTTTTTATGGTCTCTGTTAAGCAGCCAAGTCAGTGAGCAATTATGTGGCAGGAGAGCAAACTCAAGAGACACTGAAAGGAATCAGAACAAGGTGGGGAGGGAAGTTTATTGGAGCAAAACAATGAGGATGGAGGGAAGGAGATCTTTAATGGCACTGTTTTAATTAACTTGTGAGGAGGAGTCAGGAGTCATCACAAACAACTCTATAAAAACCTGATCTTGCACCTGTAGCAAAAGTTGGGTTAGTTTCAAAATTGTTGAAAAGCTTGTGTGTTTCCCAGAAATATTTATTAAAATTTTGGCCTGTGCAAAAGGGGAATAAAAAGTGATTCAATTTAAGTCTATGTAACTTACACGTGAATTATTTTTTCGTATTAACATAATAGGTTTTGAAGTATTTGGCAGCAGGTGACTTAGAGTGCTGCAGACTTTGAGTATATTGATCCTATTTATGCTCTAAATGAGACAGTCAAGGCTTGAAGGAATGTCCATGGAATAGTTTTGTTTCTTGGAAAGAGGGGAAAATTTTTGCTGCTTGGAAAGTCTCTGATGAAACAAAAAAGGAAAATAATTCTACTTCATTTGAACTACAGAATTCACAAATGCAGGAAGAGATTTCTGTAGAGGGATGCTGAGAATACATGAAATTCAGAACAACTAGCAAATGCTGCTAAAATAAAAGTTTGATCCTCTACTTTTTGCCTGTTTCGTTTAGGAGAAAAATACTTATTTAAAACTTTGTGGGTTTTTTTTTTTTCAGGGCACCAATAAATCTTCCTTACTCTGGCAATGGCCCTGATATGTTTGGGTTGGTGTCGAGCATTTTAGAGGAGCCAAACAAGCCAGAACCAGCTACAGATTGGTGAGTTTGTTCTGAGAGTTCTTACCATCTGTGTGCTGGGGTTTATGCCCATTGTCACACAGAGATGATGCACATTTTTAATTATTTCAGATGTGAGTAATGATGGCCTTTGAAATCCCCTTAAAATGTGGAAGTGTCTTGTCTTCATTTGCCAGTAAAAAGAAAACAAACCAACAAAACTGAACTGTTAATGCAGATTTTAAAAAAGTTTTCCATCAGCTTTACAGGATTTGAGGAGGAAAAAAACCAAAACATGATAATTAATTTTAACCAGTAGGGAGTTGGCTGAATACAGTGGAATCTGAGATATTTAATAAACCCAAATAAACTCTGCATTTCTGAACGTGTAGAATAAACTGTGGGTGATGAGATTTCACAGATCCTTTGCTCAGCTGCAGTGGGAATATTCCTCCCAGTTTTGAGGAGAGCTGTGCATGGTTGCTCAATAATGTAACACTGGGGAATAACCCTGGGGTGTGAATAATATTAAAGTAAGAAAACGTTTTAAATCCTGACAGCAGGTTTGTTTAACTCCATTCCAGGAATTCTCTATCGAGATTGTTTCCCCCTGTGTGGGCACCTGAGCTGGGCAGCAACGGGGACTTCCCAGGCCTCCCAGCTCAGCCCTGTGTCCAAAACAAGGATTTTCCCAACTTGCTGGGCACCAGCTGCCATCAGGAATCCCTGCAGGAGCCTCCAGATGTGGAGATGCTGCACAGAGGTTTGGGAGACCTTCAGCTCCTCGAGTCTTGGCTCTCTCCCCGTGCTCATGCCGGCAATGCCCCGAGGAACGCTTACCCTGAAAATTCCTCTCTGCAAAACAGCCCCACGGCTCCTCAGGAAGGGTTTTCCTTCCCAAATGGGAGCTGGAACCAGCATTTGTGCACTTACGACCACGGGAGGTTCAACGGAGCCTACGAGAAATGTGGCTCCAGTTTGAGCCCCTTTTCTCCTCGGAACAGGAAAGAGAACCCCAGCGTCCAGAAGGAGTTCTGGAAAAGCGAAAGAGCAAGAGGAAAAGCTTTGAAAAATCATGCTCAAGGACAAACTAAGTATTCCCCTGATCTTTCCAGTCAGCCTGGTGATGACTCTTGGGATAAAGTACCCCAGGACAGCCACCTGTTCTCTAAAAGATATGAGAACTTTACAGCTGCTCACAAACTGCAGTCACCTCTCCATCCATCACTTCATTTCTTCAATCAGCCCCCTAAGGAAAATAATTTTTCTGGAGGAGCAGGCAGAAAACCCCATGTGCAAAATGGCCATTGTGGCTTTACTTTGGGGGATGTTTTTAATAATAATAATAATAATGAGTGTAAAGTGAATATGGGCCCTAAGGAAAGCTGTCCTCAAGGAGCTGAATATGATTTATCTGTGAAAAACACTGTGCAAAATGGGAATTATTCCTCATACCAGGGGTGTGCATGGCTGGATGGGAAAAGCCTGGCAGCTGCATCTGAAATTCCATATGGAAAACAAATGGCAACGAGCCCCCAGTCCTCATCAGGGGTTTCCACCATGTCTGGGGGCTCTCCCACTCACCAGCCTTTCACACAACCCTCCTACTTCTCCCAGCTCCTTCCCGCCCTGCCTCCCAGGAAAGATGGGAGGTTACAAACATCAAATGGAGTTTCCAATCATTTGGGGGTTCCTCATTTCATCTCAGAGAGCCAGAAGCAGGTGAGACCCGTTGGCAGGTCCCAGGAGGATGCCGGGATGAGCAAGGAGGGGCGGCGCCGCAAATTCCCCGTTCGGTTTTCACCCGACTGGTTCGTGCAGCAGAAAGCTGCAGGTGAAGACCCCGCTGAGAAATACCACAGGTTCCCAAAGAGGCAGAGCCAGGAAAGTGGCAATAAGGATGATAGAAGAGGTAGAAGGAATTGGATCCCTCATTCGGGATCTACAGCCCCAAACCGCCAGCCCTTCAACGCGTTCCCGAAAAAGCCCGAGCAGAATGGTGGCAGCTTGTCAGATTTCATCAATCCTTCTCTGCTTCCTTCTTTCCCATTCGGGTCTGATTTTAAGCAAAATCCCAGCTTCCCTCCGTTTAATCACCAGCTGTTTTCCTCAGCAAATAATTTTAATTTCCCACCGCCGCCGTTTCCATTCTCCGACCTTGTTGATCTTTTCCACTGCGACGACTTTAACCCCTTGAGTCCCTTCATCAGTGATCTCTTCCCTGGGGAAATCCCTGGCCCCTGCTTTGCTTTTCCAAGCCCATTTAACAAGTACAGACCTCCCAGGAGCCGCAGTGGCCCCGCTAACGAGCTCCACATCCGGCTGGAGGAGTGTTACGAGCAGTGGAGAGCTTTGGAGAAAGAGAGGAAAAAGGTAAAACACAATTGGTGATGATTCCTGATAAAGGCTTGACTGGTTTTAAGAGAGAAAGTTTTGTGGTTTTTCTTCTTTGGTTTGTTGGGGTTTTTTGGTATTTCCTTTTTTTTTTAATTGTTTCAGATGAAACAGGACTTTCAAAAATGTCAATTAGATAATAGCAGAATATGGAATTTATCACAGGGGGAGAAATTTAGATTTTTGGGTTTGTTAGCATGGTAAGGAGATGGAGACAAACTGGAGGATCCTTGTGGTTTTCAGGCTTCTTCCTCCTTCTCCATCTCCTGCACATTCTGCAGTGTTGGGGGGACAGGAACATTGGGCACAATTTCCCACAGTGTCACTTGAATAGAGATTTAGTTGATTATTGGTATAAAAATAGAAATAATGTCCATTCTTGGTGATAATTGGGTGAATTCTCTTTCAGAGAACCTTGATTCTGTGTGTTGGAGGCTTTTTGGTGCCTTTTGTCCCTCAGGCCAAGCTGGTGTAAAGCCTGGTGTGCAGAAATTGCTGATCAGAAAATAATAAACAACCTGGAGAGTGAGAACAACCAAGAGTCCAGTCTTGCTTCTTCTTAACAAGGACTTTTTAAAAGGCCTCTCTTATCAGGGAGAGACATGTGGGAGTGGAAGAACTCCCACAATTGTAATATGTGACATTAGAGAGAAGCAGTGAGAGAGGGAGAGCTGAATTACAGAAATATTCCTGCAAGGAAGCAGGAGAGGGACTTTGCCAAAGGCATGTAGTGATAGGTCAAGGGGAATGACTTTAAACCAAAAGAGGGCAGGGTTAGATTAGATTTGGGAAGAAACTTTTGCTGGGAGGGTGGGCAGGCCCTGGCACAGGGTGCCCAGAGAAGCTGGGGCTGCCCCTGAATCCCTGGAAGTGTCCAAGGCCAGGTTGGATAGGGCTTGGAGTAACCTGGATAGTGAAAAATGTCCCTGCCATGGCAGGGGGTGGAATAAAACGAGCTTTAAGGTTCATTCCAACCCATTCTGTGATGCTTGGGGACCTTTTTCTGTCCACTCAGCCAGAAGTTGATCGGGCGCTCGCTCCTCATCCACTTGAAAAATCCCAAACAGCGCCAAAAACTCACTGATGGCATTACACAAACTTCAAGCAGTGACACTGACAAATCCTTTCCCTTCCAGACTGAGGCTGACCTTGCAAGGCACTTCCCAGGGCAGCACATCCCCAGCCCCAGCCCCGTGTCCCGGCTGCCCCCGAACCCATCCCGCGTGGATCGCCTGATCGCCGACCAGTCCCGGGAGGCAGCCAGGGTAGGTCTGCTGGAGCTGCACTTCTTAAAGAGCATTTGTCTGCTCTTTAATCAGCACTCAGGGATTTTGGTGTTCCCTACCAGGTGCTGGCACTGGTAGCAGGGATGGAGAGGCTTCGTGGCGCTCCCGTGCACGGGAACATCTCCAGGACCTTGGAGCTTCACCTGGATGCCATTCAGGTGACCCAGGCACGTCGGAAGGAGGAGATTGGGAATGCTGTGAAGCCCCAGAGTCCTGGGGTGCCACGCTGCAGCAACGACAAAGGTAATGCTGCCCGTTCCTGGAGCCCTCAAAGCTTTTTCAGGGGTTTAATTGTGAATATTGCTCCGCTTAAAAATGTAAATTTGCAACGTGCAGCAGCTCTCGTCGCTTTGGCAAAAGAAAGTTTGGAAATACACTCTTGGTACTTTTTAAGACTATAAATTACTTTGAGTTCTATATGAGTTTTCTTTTGTTTTCCTGTTACTAGTTTAAAAAATTTGGAATTTTTTTCCCCTTGGCTAGAAGACAACTGTAAAAATTACTCAGGGGCCACCGTAAGTGGTTGCCTTAAAAGCAAAAATGTGCTCATTTTTAAGCAAGTAGAATTATTTCCTGGTATGGCTAAACTTTCTTTTCAGCTTATAAAACAATGAAATTGACAGCATTGTGCAAATCAGTTGTCTGTCTACCTTACCTAAATCACAAACCCACCAGGAATGACATTCCACGTTTCCCAAATTCTATTGAAGTAAAATCAGAATAACCTGTAGCAGCAGCAAATGTGGCAATTCATGGTTTGGGGTTAAAGATCATAATATTTTTCTTCAGAAAATATCTGTGTCTCTGAACAAAAGAGGAATTCACTCCTTACTGCTGAAGTGGACAGTGAGGTTCCTTTGGCTGTGGGATAGCTCTTCGTGTGAGGGAAAAGAGAATCCAAATGTTTTGCTTTTGTAATTCAGGTGTCAAAAATTAAAATATAAAATGAATTTAAAATGTCATATCCTTAAAACAATAGTCCTATATGCAAACTGACTCTTCAAAGGACTCCTAAAATTTTCATGTGACTCCAACTCCAAGTGTCAGTCAGGAACAGTGGAAGGAAAGTTCTTGGCCAGGCAGGAGAAGTAGGACACAGAGGTTAAGTGGGTGATTATGGTTAGATTTAATGCCAATACAGCATCTAAATATTGCCAATCCTATAAATAACAGCTCTTTCCTCTGTTACAATGAGTTATGGCATCATCAGGTCCTGGTCCCTCCTGTTGAGTCACAGGTTTTGGTGAGACCCCCTCCCTTCCTGAATTCCCAGAGAGGTGCAGGAGCAGCTTGGTCCACTTAGTCCCAGATTTCATCAACAATCTCTGCCTGAAAAGTTGCAATATCAGCAGTTTTGGCTGGAAATATGCAGGTTTGCAATCCCTGTCCTTGCAGGATTCAGAATTGCAATCAAATTTCCTGTGGAGCTGCTTTAAGATTTCATCTCTGTATTTGACCAGATCTTTATCGCTCTTTAACTCACCCATCCAAGAATCAGCATTCCCTTCTTCCTGCAAAATCAAAAAACTGCCTGCAGCCTCAGCAGGCCAGTTTGCCTGGTGTCCACTAGAATTTTGGACCCTTTTTGCAGCATTTTGGAACCTTTTTGCACAGCCAGTTCACGTTGAGATGTAGCTGTGGTTACCGGTGCAGCTCAGCTGCTCCTTGAGCACGGTTTGCTCGAGGCCGTGGGTCGAACAAGTGTATGCAACTTGAAAACAAAAAATAATTTAATAACATTTCCAGGCTCGTCCACTGATGTGTTTTTCCTGTTGCAGCCGTGCTGGCCCTGGCAGCTGCCCTGCGAGCCCTGGCTGGTGCCACACGCAGGGCTCGCACCGCGCTCTGGTGCGCGCTGCAGGCGACTCTGCCAAAATCCCCTCCAGCTGCGCCCGAAAATCAACAACTTCTCCTTCAAGGGCCACTGCAAGAGCTCTGTTCTTCAAGCACGAGCACCCAGGGAAAAAGCAGCGTGGAGCACGAAGGCAGAGGAAGTGAAAAAGCTGAGGAAGCCACGCAGATTTTGGAATAATCGCGGATGACGAAAGGGAAGCCGAGGATGGGGAGGGAAGGGCTCAGGTCCTGCCCAGCACCGTGAGAGGTGGATTTCATAGGAAAAAAAGGGTTGATTAAGGTGCCTGGTCAGTGCTGCAGTTGTGGTTCTGGTGTGGAGAGACACAGCTTGTGATGGTGTGAATGCAGTTTTAATCTTTGTGGTGCCTGCTGCTGAGAATTTTAATGTTCAGAGGAGCTGAACAAGAGCTGAGCATTTCCTCCTGTGCTTACCCAGAGCTCTGAGTCCAGCCAGACCTGAGCAACCAGAGTGTGGTAGAACTTAATTCTCTTTTTTCTTTTTTTTTTTTTTGGTTTAATGAGACAATTTAGCGTATTTAAAGCTACTCAGTAACCCTTCAGGGTTTGGTTTATTTGAAATTTTTTTGCACCGTGTGTAGTTCCTTCCAGAGCCAGAGCGATCACTGAGTAGTTTTCACCCCATCACTGTGTCAGGAGCAATCCATGGCTGCTCTGGGGGTGTTTTTTGTGCCAAGCTGTCTCTCAGTTTGACAGGAATCATCAGTGTTCAGTGCTGGTTGTGTGAGAAGCCTCAGCAGTTTTGCTGCCATTTCAGTTTCCAGCAAAACCAGTGTCAACTGAGCTTTTCCTTAGAACTGTCCACTTGGGATTTTCCACTTAAAAAAAAAAAGTGGATTTTGTAGCTTTGCAGCGTGAACTGCATGGAAGTGCACGTTGGCAGGAGATAGCAAACTCGCTCAGGATTAGAAATTAGATTTATTGATTCCTCAGTGGGTTTAAAACCAGTAACAATATAACATAGTATGCACTTAATTAAAAAAAAAAACACCTTTTATTTGTTATTAATATTTGTTCCATGGTACTATAGGTTTTTTTTCAGACACATTCCATATTTATTTTAATGTCTTCATTGAGTGTTTATTTAAAAATCTATTTTAGTAATACAAAGTTAAATATTTTGCCAAATCTTCCGAATAATCAGATTTAATGATTTACTCAGGAACTCTGTATATTATTATATAAATATACATGTGGCATATAGGGATTTTTTGGGGAAAGGGATGTTTGCAAAATATTTACACAAAGCTAACTATGTACTAGGTTACCAAAGCTGTTTCACTGATTTTTTTTTAATTTTTATTTTTTTTAGGTGTGGAAGGTTTAATATATTTAATTGCTGTTTGTTAGTCTCCACTGTGTGGCTTAGACAATCAGATTGTGGTTGTTCAGGGTGAAAATTAGTAAAAGATAATTAATTCAAGGTGTGATCTTAGGGCATTTAGGAATATTTTAATGCTTTAACAACTGTCTTACTGTTACACAGTCTCCTAACATGTACTAATAATTAAAGTCTTGAGTGTCAGGATATTAATGAACAGCTTTGGAGAGCAGTTCTTGGGTTAAAAGTGAATTAAGTTGGGGATATAAGCGAAATTTGAAGGACAAAAATGAAGATTTCTGTGTCATGTGGTGTTCAGTGTCGAATTTGACATTTTTGTGGGTAATTATAGAATTGTTCCCTTATATATTTGTACTTGCAAAATTGTTCCAAATGCAATTGTGTAGTTCTGGATCCGTGGATGTTTCTAGAGCAGATTTTGTCTCAGTAGTGCCAGCCTTAACTCTATCGAGGTGTGGAAATTTGTAGCTAAAATTTACCCAGACCTCATTGTAACCCACAGAGTAAACTTTAAAAGCAAAAGTAGATAGAAATCAGAGGCTTAGAATAGCAAAATTATAGTCTTTCCCCTAAAGAAAGCGAATCCCACTTAAAAGTTTATTTCCAACCTTAGCCTAAAAAACAGGTACCAGAGTTATTTTAGTGTGAGTGTTTTCTCTGTGTGCACATGCAATTTATTTGCACAAACGAATTTAAGAAGTTTCAATCTCCATTTGTGAAATTGATTGTGCTCCACACAAAATTTCAAAGTGGAGTTTGCAGTATTTCAGTTCATGGGTGATTTGGGGGTTTAATTACCCAAATTAAAATTAATTTACCATGGCTGTGTTGACAGGGAAGCAGAAGCTGAGAGTCTGGATCTTGGGTATTTTTCTGTTTACAGAACCAGGGTTGTTTTGTAGTGGTGAATGTTGAGGGTATAATTGGTTCTTACTGTACTGCTCACGTGTTAATTAATGATCTTAATTAGCTCCTAGTTAATGTGCCTTTAACAGTCTCATTTTTCCAGAGTGTTAAAAAGCTGTGTGGTCACTTCTGCTTGCAATTTCAGTTTTAAAATGCATTTGAAAGGGTTACACGTGGCTGCATGTGACTGCAATCAACACATGCTGTTAATTACGTTAATTGCACACACAGATCACCAGGGTTTGGGTTCTTTAAGGAGCTCTGGGGCTCTGGAATGTCCCCCTGGATCATGTGCCCAGGTCAGGTGCTCCTTGTCGTGCCCTACAAACGCTCCTGTTTCACTTTGCCTCGCTCTGTTTTCTTCACAAAAACTCCAGGTCTTCAAACAAAAATATGTATTTATTTTTTCCTAGTGCCCCTTTCTTTAAATGACTTGGTTATGGGCAGCATCAGATCTAGAATTAATTTTGTCTTCCGTTTTTAATTTCAGAATGCTCCACTTCTGCTGTTTTATTACAAATCCTTTTGCATTTTAAGGGGGAGGGGGGGGAAAACCCCAAACACTTTGTCTAATAACACCTGGAGCTGCAGCAGTTCTGTCAGTCAGAACATAATTTTTGCTGTTTAATTTGGCAACGAGGTACAAATTCTGCAAGTCTTGCACTGAATTTTTGGTTGAATAAGCACAAGTGTAGTGCTTGTGGCTTTAAAGACTAATTATAGTCATGTTTTACTGACTTCAGGGGTAGCAGAATTGAGGTTTTGGGTCACACTGAAGCCAAAGAGGTGGTTTTGCTTTGGAGTTAAGTTTGACTTTTTTAAGAGAGAAAAAAGAAGAAATCCCCCTTTCCCTCTCCATTTTGAGAAGCAATCAGGTAAAATTCTGTATATTCCCTTTTTTTCCACTTCTACCCCTCCACTCAGCATTCTTGAGATTTTATTATTTGGGGTTTTTCCCTGTTTTAATTTGTACTTTTTCAATTTTGGGGGTAAGATGAAGGTGGCAGAGTTGTAGCCAGTCCTGGTGGCAGGGATACTGGGTTGCTCCAGTTTAAATAAAGGGAATATTCAGCTATCCCTCTTGGAGTCAGGATTATTATCAGGGTGCTTTTTGATGGTTGGCAGTGACTCTTTAATGCTTTAAAATCCCAAATTGATAGTCCAGTACAACACAGACTCAAGAATCCCAATTATTTCAGTATTCTGTGTAAATAACTGGAGGTTTTTTGGTTATTCGATTTTTTTTTTATTTTTTGTTATTCAATCTTATTAATTCCCAGAAGGGAGGCCAGCATCAGGGGAAGAACTCTTTATTTCATTTTTTTTCTGGTTATAGTTTTTGTATCTCTGTTTTTCTGTATCCACAGGGTCCTTCTGGCAGTTAAGTTGCTCTGATGCTATTTATATAAACTAAACCTCACAAATTGGTATTAATTTGCTATTTCCATTAGAGCAGCATGCAGGGAGATTATTTAAGTTCATGGTGCTTGTCTTGCTGTGGCCTTTTCAGGAGTGGGTGACGTTTAGTTCCCAAACTGCTGCGATTGGATTTTATCCTTTCCAAACTGAATATTTTTTTTTGCTGCTAGAATTTTGCCACCACTTCCAATATTTTTGTCTGCACCTGGGTATGTGAAATTTGGAAATTCTTTGCCTTAGTCAGAACTGCTGCTCGAGTCCACAACAAGTCTCTCATGGTTATTCCTGGTTATTTCTCTTGGAAGGAAATGGATGGTGGAAGGGAGAGGCTCTGGGGAGGTATTCCTGTTTGCACACAAGTGTGGGGATACCCCAGGTTTTTGTGGAAAGCTTTCCTGGGCACTTTTCCAGAGGTGACCACGAGCACAACTTCCTGGGATGGTCTTGGATCTGCAGCCCTTTTTTTGGGGGAGGATATAAAGGAGGAAAAGGGAGCTCCAAGAAGAAAGGAGCAGCAGGGAGCCCAAATTCCAGAGGAGAGCATCTTCTTTTGCTTTCTGTGGTCAGGAGGGCTGGAGGCACCAGGAATCTTTGCTCCAATCAAGATTCTTTTCCCCACTTGGATGCTGTCAGGGTGAAGCTGCTGAGATTTTGGGCAGAGTTGGTTTCTTCCTGCCCTGCTCTGAGTGGCCAGGAAGGTGTGTTTCCTCCCAGGTGTGTTTCCTCCCAGGTGTGTTTCCTCCCAGGTGTGTTTTCACCAAGCTGGAGGCTCCCCAGCACAGGGGATGAGGTTTTCCTCCTCTCCTGGCTGCTGGCAGGATTTAAGCTTTTCTGGCCTTGGGAAATGACAAAAGAGCAAGGAGAACTGAGCACAAAATGGGTTTGGTTGTGGTTCACATCTGTTCTTGCTCCAGTGGCAGAATCCAGCCTGGCTCCCTGGGACTTTACTAAGTCACCATTCACTCTGATTCTGCAGGAGGTTGGATTTTTATTTTGTTTAAATACTGTAAAAAATATGCAACAAACAGACCTTAAGCCTGTATGTTTATTTTTTTTTTTAAATTCTGTTTTTACCTGATGGGCATTAGAGTTTTTTTGGGTTTTTTTTGGCCCATTCTTTGACTGAGAGCTGCAATTTTGATAAATGCTGCATGGTGGCATAGCCCAAAGAAGTGGGGTTTGGGGATTTTGTTCTTTTTGTATTTATTTCTGTGGCAGAGTATGTGATCTTCGCTGCAAAACTAAATGTTAAATTCTTCATGGCCACAGTCTGCTACAGATTTATTTATTTTTCCTAATGGAGTCGTTAAAGTGGAAAAACTTTTGAGTTATTGATTATTTAGTGTTTGTAGATTGAATAGGAGCAGGGAGCACTTCACATCAGTCAATATGAGGGCAGTTGACTGTGGAATATATATTTTAATTATTATTTTGGAATAATTAGGCTGCAGAAGGGGCTGAGTGTGGTCCTGCTTCCACGGAAGCCACAGCTTTTAAGAGATTTCTGTCTTGATTTGGCTTTGTTGCTTTGCCTTGAGTTCAGGAGCTCGGTAGTTCACCTTGGACATTGATCAAGGAACTCTGGAGGGATGAGCTCCCAGCCTCGTTTATCAGGATTCTTGGAATTAGCTGGGATGATTTTGCTTTTTCTTAAAGCTGAGGAATGTACCTGCTGCAGAAACTGGGGCTGAACTGAGGGGTTTTGGGGAATTTTTGCACCTCGTTTTCTCCTGGTCTGCTTCGAGGGAAATAGAGCCTTAACCATGCTGAGACCTTGATTTATTCCCTGTGCAGTTTACCCATGGCAGTCACCAGCACTTTTTGGTTTTTGGTTTTTCTTTTATTTGCAGCACTTAAGATGTCTGATTTTTATCATTTTTTTTTTTTTTTAAGAGAACTGCTTTGTAGTTTTCTAAAATAAAACTATATAACTTTGCCAAGCAAATTTATCAGTGATACAGAATGGAAGGTCCTTATTTTTCTCCATTAGCAATACTGTAATCAAAGGTGCAAAATAATGTGTCTAATGTACATGTCTGTGCTGTTACAGATTGAAAATATATTGGGTTAGGAGCAACTTTTAAACAAATTGAGGAATTGGAGTTCTAAGTCCTCTTTGCTTGTTGCCAAATGAACTTTAAAAAGGAAAATATTTGCGTATAGTGTATTAAAAAAAAAAAAAAAGCATTGCTTAGAGAGAGAATAAATCAGAGTAAAAATCATTGCCAGACAAAGATTGCTTTATGTTTTTTACTGAATAAAACACAACTTGTTTATGCACAGTAGTAACTTAATGAGCATAGTTTTTTCACAGAATTAGGCTGTTTCCAATATATAGATGGGAAAAATAAGTTTCCTTTTATTTTTTATGACAGATGTACAAAGATGAATAGTGTCTCTATTTTAATATTACTCTTTGGTGTCTGAAGTGTATCATTTATGTGTGTGTTGGTCAAACTCATTTCCTTAAAATATCCCATTTTACACTGCTAGTGAAATATTACTGAAGGAGATTTTGGGTGGGCCCGACAGAAATACGTGAAATTATAACTTAGCTTAAAAAAAGTAAACTGTTGATGATGCAAGATTTTAATCACTAATCAATTTAGGCTTGTTTTAGTGTTTCTGTAAAACAACTGTGGATGTTTGAACGCTGCAAAAATCTTTACTTCTACCTCTTGTGTAACGTCCTTAAAATTCCCCTTCACAGATGTACTCTGATGCCACAGGGTGTTGGTGCACCTTAACTTGGGAATTTCCTCTGCTTTTCCTTTTATTTTATTTTTTTATTGTGGAACACCAGGATGCCTTGTAATGTCCACCTGTGTTGAACTGATGGGGTTTGTGTTACATGTGTGAGAGTCTTCAGAAATAGGAGAATTCTGTAATAAATCATGGCCAGTGTAATTCTCTGGTATTTTCTTATGTACGTGGTTTGATTTCCTCTTATTTAAATAATCACCTGTGTTGTGTGGATGTCTCTAATAAATAGTGACAGCTTGTTTAGATCGACTCACACTGTTCCTCAGCTGCTGCATTTCAGTTTGGTAATTCTGCCTTGAAAAGACCTGTTCTGTGTTCATGACAGAAATTAAAATCCTCTGTGTTTTTTTGTGACTGCTTTTATTTTTTTGTGACTGCTTTTATTGCCTTAATTCTGTGGAAGGAGGGGAAGTTTGGGCAGTTGTTGAACTTGGGGCCGAGGGATCTCTTGGATCACACGGAAAATTCAGGTTTGCATCAGGTAGTTGAGGATAAAGGGCAGACTTCAGTAAGGACTTCAAGGGATGTTATGGGGGAATTGGGATCAATTTGGCACTTTTCTCAAAATAAATTAACAGGTGTCCCAGATCTGGTTTTGTTGGCAGAGATCAGAAGCCCAAGTCAAGAATTGCACAGGTAACAACAGAATTTGGCTGGCTTGTCCTGTGGAGTTAAGTGTGATGTTCTAAACCTTGGCAAGGAAAAGTTCCTGGCTTTAGAGTTTAAAATTTAAAAGCATTTTTTTCTTTTCTGGTGAAGTTATAAAAACGTCCACGGTGCTTTGGATAATCTAAAAATGTAATTTTGAGGCATTTCCATCTTCAGCTGACCTGCACACGTCAAATATCCCAAATCTCCCCTTCTGAGCAGGTTTCTGTTGTTGTTGCTGTTTGGACACGTGTTTTAAAAATGAGTTTTGGAGATGCTGCCAAGAAGCCTCCTCTTTTTTTCCTCCTTTTCCAGAGAGAAGGGGATTTCCAGAGCAGATCATGAGTAAAACATCCCTTCCCTCATGGGCATCTCTGCTTTTATTTTGCCTGCAGCTTGGTTGCTTTGATACATGTTCCAAAACACCTGTGATGGAATAAATGCAGCTATTTTAGTGGGACTGTGCTGGCAGCTTGCCAGTGGAGATGCTTTGGAAAACGGGCACAGGGGAAATGTGTTCTTCCCAAATCAGCCTGATAACGTTCAGTACTTTGCGTTGATTTTTGAATAATATTAATCAAAAGTGTTTTAAATCCACATTTGTGCGATAGGCTGGGCTTTGTGAAGCCGTGAAATTCAGTTGTGCTGCCGTGATTTGAATAATAGTGCCATGTAAAAAATAAAATCTGTTTTTCCACAGCACTAACTCCCCCCATGTTCTGAGGACACCTTTGATTTGGAGCTGATGAATCAGGTTGCACAGATAAATATTTAATTTAAGAGTATTGGGTTGCAAAAGCGGGGAATTTAGATAAATGAGTGAAAAAAAAATGTAGTTTTCTGCTGTTGCTTGTGATACAGAATTCCCAGATCCTTGTGCCTTGGGTAGGTCATGACTGAAAGAGCTGTGGGGGCATTTTGACTTTCAGAAAGGATTTATGATAACACAGGTCTGTAACTTGGCTGAGAAATGTTGCTTTGAGAGATGTAGATGGATTTCAGAGCTGTGGGAAGTCACTTGGGCATATCCAAGGCTGGTTTGGGTTGGAAGGGACCTTAAAGCTCATCCAATCCATCCTGCCATGGGCAGGGACACCTCCCACTGTCCCAGGCTGCTCCAAACCCTGTCCAGCTTGGCCTGGAATAACCTCTCATCAATAATTAGAAGTTGCAGTGTCCTCTGGTGAGTTTTGAATCTCAGTCTCTGTTGCATTCACAGTTCTTCAGCTCATCCTCTTGTATAAATCACCAGCTTCCTCCCTCTCAGGAGCTGTTCTGATCCCGCTTCTTGCTGTGCTGCAGAACCCATTGAATGACAGAATTCCTTCTGCTCTGCGTGGGCTTGAGGGTTGCTTGTCAATTCTTGTAGCAAAGAGGGAAGAACTCAAGGTCTGCTTGAGTTTAATCACTATAATTGTACCAGTGTGACCCTGGAAGCTCCAGGGGTTACCCCCAAAACAGGAGGGACTGTGATCACTTAGATTTGAAAAATAAGATGGGTGGAGAAGGTTAAACAAAAACGGTGGGTTTAGAGGATTGGCTGAATTGGTGGGGTACTGCTTTCTTAATTCTGGAATCCATAAATCCATTTTCAGCAGATGTCTGACCTGTTGTAAAGGAGATTTTAATGGAAAAGATGGGTTTGTTATCCTGGTAGATCCCTGTACAGGTAATTCCATTAAAACTCAGTGTCCAGATGAACAAACAGCTCTTTAAGAGGGCTTAAACAGAGGAAGTCACAGCTATTAATGGGGGACATAAAATCTGTCTGGCTCATGTCAAGGGTTTTTATCAGGGTACTCACATGAATGGAGTCACCAGGAAGAAATAGGGATGGAGGCGTGCCTGGAATTCACTCTTGGGTGTTTATTCAGCCCTCACAAACCTTCACAGGGTAAGTTATTTCACTCTTCTTGCAGATCATGGGATCCAAGAATGGTTTGGGTTGGAAGGGACCTTCAGGATCATCCAGTTCTACCCCTGCCATGGGCAGGGACATTTTCCACTATCCCAGGCTGCTCCAAACCCTGTCCAACCTGGCCTTGGACACTTCCAGGGATCCAGGGGGAGCCACAGCTCCTCTGAGCACCCTGTGCTGGTTCACCACCCTCACAGGGAAGGATTCCTTCCCCAAATCCCATCTAAACCTGCTCCCTTTCAATCTGAAGCAACCCCCCCCTTTGTCTGGCAGAACAAATCCTCATCCCAAGTCCCCTGTCTGAGCTCACAGCCGTGTTTGTGCAGTGTGGGGCACAAGCAGCCCTTGGCAGTGATGTTTGAGATGTTCTTGTCCTGTTTGTGCAGTTTGGGGCACAAGCAGCCCTTGGCAGTGGTATTTGAGATGTTCTTGTCCTGTTTGTGCAGCTGTTTCTGTCCCAGGGCTGGTGCAGCTCTGCTCAGACCACTGCTCAGTTCAGAGAACTCTTTTCCCTCTGCTCAGCAGAAGCATCGTTTATCATAAGCCAAATTATATTTTGCTTTAATCAGAATGCTTCAGAATTCAGGCTAAGTATCCAAGTCAGATTTTAAAGACAACTTCTGGCAGCAGTTGTGAAGCAAAGCTGTTCTGGGATGTAAATGTGTGTGAGTGAAAGCTTTCCTGGGTGCTTCATCCTCTTGTAAATGATTGATTTGTGTTCCAGCTGAGGAACATTTAAGGGCTGAATTCTGTTGTGATGTGGGAAGAAATTGCCTTTCTAGGATTATAAATCCACTTTGTATTTTTCAAGTGTGGATGTGCATCCTGTTGAGACATAATCACACAAAAGATCTGTGAGTGACACTGACTACAGCCACTAATTGTATAAATTATGATATAAATATCCCTCATGAGATGAGTGGGGGGCTTTGAGGAAGGCACACTTGAATAAAAACCTTGGTGCTTGTTCTTTCTCTCTTTCCTGAGTGGTCTTTTTCTTTCAGAAGGTAATGAAAAAAAAAAACCCAAAAAAACCAAACAACCCAAACAACAAAACATTTATATACGTTCAAATAATGTAAAAAATAATTCAAGGTCATTTTCATGCAAATAAAATATTTAAGGTAGTTTTATTAGTAAAAATAACCTGATTTTCACCCTTGCATCTAAATTTTCCTTTATGTATCAAGTCTTTATAACCACTTTGCTAAGAATGCCACATCTCTGACAGATTCAGCTTTTCCACTGACGGTGGTTGGATTGATCCCAGAAGTGTTGGAAGAAGTTACAGGTTCAACATCTCTGTTGGCTTCTCCAGCATGTCCCAAGGTGGGTCACAAATGGGATCTCTCAGTCTGGAATTCCTTGGCAAGCAGAACTCCCCCAGTAATGATGAAAGCTTTATTTTTGAGTAAAGCAGTCACTGCCACTGGTCTTGGGGTGGGGATTGGCAAAAAGGGAAACGGTTCTGCTGCTGAGAATGGGTGAGCTGGAGAGGCAGAAAGAGTGGGATGAGCTGAGACACTGGGGAGGCTCTGGGGAATGCTTGGGATGAGGGGGTGAGGCTGTTTTATCCATGCTGACACATCTTCCTTAGCTGGAACCAGGTGTCATGGTTTGAGTGACAGGTGTCTGCTAAGGAAGGCAGGAGCCTCCCTTGGAATGGAGAATGCAAACCCCCTCACTCCTAATTATTAGAGTTTTGAAATTCAGGGGCTCTCAGGCAAAGATATAGCAATAGGAATAACAGTTCTTTATTAGGAGAACTAAAATAAAAATGCTGTAATAGAAAAAATGAAACCCACTGCCATAGTCATGCTCCCAGCTGTCCCCTGTGTGTCAGGGGTTGGTGGCACTGCCATCCCATGGTGGCTGCAGCCCTCCTGCAGTGGCAGATGTGGCTCTGCTGGAGCAGGGATCCTGGAGAAAGGGGGAGGTTTCCTCTGAAGGTGCAGTGGGGAGAGCTGGGGCTGCTGTTCCTCTGGGAATGCAGTGGGAAAGGCTGTCCTGGTGTCCCAAAGCTCAGATTGGATCCAGGTAGGAATGTTTGGTGTTCCCAGATTGGATCCATGTAGGAATGTTTGGTGTTCCCTGTCCCAGACTGGATCCAGGGAGGAATGTTTGGTGTTCCCAATCCCAGACTGGATCCAGGTAGGAATGTTTGGTGTTCCCAATCCCAGATTGGATCCAGGTAGGAATGTTTGTCTCCTGCCCTGGCTGCAGCATCTCCCAATGGCTGATGGAATTTTCTCAGTGACATTCCCTGGCCCATCAGCAGGAGATCTGTGTCTGGAGGGAGGCTGGGTCCTGGCAGAGATAAAGCAAACTGCCCCAGCTGGTTTGGAACAGCTGGGCCATGGACAGAGGGTTACCCCACCCCACCCCAGTTCCTGCAGCTGGGACAGAATCCCCAGTTTTGGTTCCATTTTGCACTGACACCCATGACACCAGGGAAGGGATGGATGTGTGTGACCGTGGAGCATCAGCCTCAGCCTGGTGACACCCATGGAGCTGCTTAAACACCTCAAAAGGGACATTATGTGCAGGGGACTTTCTGAAAGGGAGTGAGTTTCTTAACTAAAACACATTTCAAAAGGTAAATCAGTGTCAGACTCCTGCTGTCCTGCTGTTGGCTGATATTTTTTTTAACATGGGGCAGGTTGGCTGGGGCTTGGAGCAACCTGGGGTAGTGGAGGGTAGAAAGAGGGGGGTGGAAAAAGATGTTTTTGGGGTCCTTTCCAACCCAAACCACTCTGTGACTCTCTGGGTTTTTCCTTTGGTTTTTGTTTTGGGTTGGGTTGGGTGGTTTGGGGTGTTTTTAGTTTTGGGTTAGTTTTGGGGGGTATTTTTTTTGGTTTTTTTATTTGTTTTGGGGTTTTGTTTTGTTTTTTCTTTGTGGATTTGTATTTGCTTTGTGCTGTGGTTGTTTATTTGTTTGGTTTTTTAATAGAACCATTTCTCAGATTGCTTAGAGCCCAATCCAACCTGGCCTTGAACCTTTCCAGGGATTGGGACTCCACATCATCTGTGGGCAAACAGACTTTTTTTATCCTAAGTTTTCCTATGGCAACTGCACTGCCCTCAGTGCAAAAGAAATTGTAAAATGTGTATTTCTACCAGTGTAGATTTTTTTTTTCCTTCCTGTAGAAAATAAACTTGGAAATAAACTTCTCTCTACTGTGAGAGACCTGTAGACAGTTTTGAATTGTGGGGTAGAGCAGGTGCAGAGCTTTTTTCCCTGTGTAGTCATTGAAGGTTTAATGTCAAAATGGAAGGACTGGCCCAAAAGAACCAGATTTTACCATCAGAGCCATATTTTTCCTGAAAATCTGATTTTGGCAGAGTCCCTTGAGGCTTCAGCCAGGCTTAGGGTTCCACCATCCCAAAATTCAGGAAAAGCTTTTTTAACCTTTCATTTAATGGGGATTTTTTGGGGTTTTGTTTGTTTTTTTTGTTTTTTGTTTTTTTCCAGTCTAGTTCTTCATGCCAGGAAAACACTGCTCAGGTGCAGTTCTGTGAGGATTTGGGGATTACTGGGAAGCACAAGTGGATTTGGGATCAGCAGCTCCTTGGCTGTTTTGAAACGGGCAAAAATCCATAGTGGGCTGCACAAATGTGTCCTGACAAAATGTTTGGGATATGCACATCATAAATCACAGCAGGAATTTTAAAATTTAATTATTTTACTAGCAATGCAGGAAAAGGTTTAATGTTAAGAGCAGAGAAGCTCAGAAAGCCATAAAATAAAGTGGAACATTTCTAATGTTATTTTTTTTTTTTTCAAGATTTATCACTTCAGCCTTGTTTGTTCAAAAATCTCTTGTCCTGAAATTCTAAAAAAAATGCATTTTAAGAAAAATTGATCCAGTTAGGAATTGAAGAAAAGTTAACCCAATGTCTCTGTTCTTTTTTTAAATCAATGTAAAACCTAATTTCCCTCTATATATTAATTTTCTTTGTCCTCCATGACTTTCTCAATTAACATTTCCAGGAATAACTAAACTTTTTAGGGGAATGTGTTGCTTCATGATAGAAGTGCCTTAGGGAACTGTTTGTGAGGTTTAAATCAGAATTAGCTGCTCTTCCCCATCAGAATTAGATGTGGTGGGAAAAAATATCTCATTTCTGTAACTTATTTCTGTGTGAAGTTTTTATTTGCATTGATTTTTATTTAATTTTATTTTTCTGACGATGTCAGATTGGGAGGCAAAGCATCAGGGCTTTTTAGTTGTAAAAACTGAGTAAATACACTGAGGAGAAATAAATGGTGTTAGCTTTTAAATTCTTATGCAGCATCACATGGAGAAAAACTCAAATTAATTAATTAATTTCTCCCACAGAGAGAAGCAGGAATAATTTTTTTTTTTTTTTTTTTTTTTTTTTTTTAACAAAAACCTGCCTTTGTATGCAAAAAAATCTCGTACTTCAGAGGAATATTGAAATAAGATGAAATGCCTCAGGCCTTGCTACTTATCATAATTCAAATAATTTAAACTGAATTCTTGGATAAAACCCAAACCCAGCTTGTTTTGGTGCCTGTAAACTCTGGTTAATTCCATTTGGCATCCTTTTATTTCCAGCTGAAGGGTTCAGATGAGCAGATCTGGAGCTCAAAGATTCTGTTTTCAAGTGCAAAGAAATTTTTTTTTCCTATGTTTTTTAAAACTGCACAAGTTTCTGTTTCAAGTACATCCTCCTGTGTTTTTTGTGGAGGAAAAAACTTATGGAAAAGCTCTCAGTTTTTATTTCCAATAAGAAGGGACTAGTGTTGTGTCTGATGACATTTTGTTTGTCTTCATCCAAATTCAGAGGGTTTTTTCAAGCCTTTCACCATTCTCTCTGTAAATTGGAACTTTTATTCGCTCATCATTTTAAGATGCTCCTTTATTTTAAACCTGTGCCGAGTTGTAGTTCCTGAATAGGTTAGTAACTCATTGGAGATACTTCTCTCTTTTTAATTCTTACTGATTTTTGGAGGTAGCTCAGACAATCCAACTCATGTCAGGAGAATTAGGGCCAAAAAAAGGAGGAGAAAAGGAGGTTTAGGGAGGGATCTTCTGGCTCTGCACAACTCCCTGACAGGATGGGGCAGCCAGGGAGGTCGGGGCTCTGCTCCCAGGGAACAGAAGCAGGAGGAGAGGAAATTACCTCAAGTTGTGCCAGCAGAGGTTTAATTTGAAAATTGAGGAAAATTTCTTCCCTGAAGGTGTTGCTAAGCCCTGGCATAGGCTGCCCAGGGCATTGGTGGAATCAGTTTGCAGTTCTGGTACATACAGGTGGTCCCTTACCAAAAAAAAATCCCCCAAGGTGGGGGAATCTTCCTCAAAGCCACCAAGACATTAAAGGAAGGGCTTGTTTAATCCCATAAAAATCTACCTGGTGCCTCTGGCAATCGCATAGTGCAGGGAAATGCAAGCCAGGTGTGGTCATGGAGGGGTGGGGCGCTGTAACCTTCCTCTGGTTTGCTCCAAATGGACAATGGTTTATTCCAAGGTACAGCAGGGGATAGACCCTGGAGGCTGTGATGTCCAGTTTGTGGAGCAGTGCAAACGATGCTGCTCAGAAACCAAATCCTGCTGATCCAAAGGTGTGCTGAGTGCTGTTACTAGCACACCCTGGGCACATTGCTGGGTCTTTGGGAAGGCTCTGTAAGCCCTACAGCTAAAACTTTAACCCACCCTCAGAAGAGAGGGAAGAACGAGCACAGTGGGCACTGTCCTTAAGAGGGGGGGAGTTTTTCACAGAGATAAATGTTGGATAAAGTCCCTCAGCCTGATGCCTTAAGTTTTAGCTATCATATATTTTAGATTCTGTGCTGTTTTGGTGAGTAGTTTTAGGTTTCATATTCAGTGTTACTGAGCTCTCTTCACAGAGTAGAGAGACAAAACAATTCCTCCTCTAGTTTGATACCAAGGACAACTTTCAGGCCCAAGAACAAAACCAAGGGTGAAGTGAGAAGCAAAAATAAGGAGGATGGAGCTTCATAACCTGAAGCTATGGTTGTACAATTGATTCTAATATGCAGATGGACCAGAACTTATAAAAAATGTGAGAGCTCGTGGCTGGTTGTCCATTTTGTGCCCATTTTGGGTTCACCTTGGGTGTGGCCCAGCTGGGCTCTTGTGCTGCCTAGGTGTGTCCATTGAGGCCTTTTAATAAATCCCTGCTTTATCCTTTTGCTCAGTCTTCTCTCTGTTGTAGCTCAGCCTCCAGAAGGCATCAAACCAATTCTCAGGGAGTTCAGGTAGCACCTTTAAATCTTTTTCCTCCTCAATCCTGTAATTTTATTGTTAATTTTGAGAGACTCACAGAATAGTTGGGGCTGTGAGGGACCTTAAACCTCATCTCATTCCAGCCCCTGCCGTGGGCAAGGACGCCTCCAGCTGTCCCAGGCTGCTCCAAGCCCCATCCAACCTGGCCTTGGACAATTCCTGTGGGGGAGAAACAAGTTGATCTCTAAGTTCCCTTCCAACCCAAACCTTTCAGGAATTCTGTGGTTCTCTTCAAGCCCTGCTTTCAAAATCCCAGCTAAAACTCCCTTTTGCTGCCCTGGTTTTGTGGCCTGAAAAGTGATTTAACACAACTTATCACTGTGTCTTCAGAGCCTTGGACTATGCAGCACTTTATCTGCTTTGTTTACTGCCAAAAATAAGTGTATCTTGCATTTCACTCCTGATATTTGCACAGAGCTGAAGTAGTTGTAGGGGAGCCTGTTGGGCTCTGTTGTGAATTTAAATTTAAATTTAAAATACCGTGCTTGCCAATAAGAATTGGCGCAGACTCCGTTTTCAGGAAATTGTTTCTAAAAACTAGAAATTTTACTTGTAAATATAGAAATTATGGTCTTGAGCCTCTGAGATGTGGTGGATTGGCAGCTCAGGTGATTTTTGTCCACAGTTCATATTTTTGAGGCAAAAAGGTGGGGAAATAAATAACCTATTTATTTATATGTGCAAGGTGAAGGGGCAGAGACACACCTCAAATTATTAACGTGCTGTTGATCTGCCATTGTAACAGCTCCTGCCTGGGAGGTTATAAATAAACCTACTATTGATCTGCTGCCTTTGGGAAAGAATTCCTGATAAGTTAACAGCTACTACTCATAGAAACTAAAGCCAAAACCCCCTATTTTCTTATAAAAAATTCTCCATAATATAGCAATAATATAACAATAATATAATAAAAGATGCTCCTCTCCCTAAGCAAACTAAACAAAAACTATTCTAAAAGTAAAAAAAAACTAATTAAAAGTTAAATATTATTTCTATATTTTATCAGTAAGAAAGAAAAAAATAGGGGGAAGAGAAGAAGTATGCTAAAAGTTTTACTCTAAATCTTATTATTCTTTCAATTTTATTAATAGATTTTCTTTATACCTTTCAAACTTTAAGTCTACTTTAATTTTTCTCCTAATCCTATTTCACAAAAAAAAAAAAAAAGCAAAAAGCAAAAAAAAAAAAATAGATCCACCAAATAAATTAGTGGCAAAAAAATCTCAAATTAATAAACCACTCCAGCTGGCAGCTGCCTGTTCTCGAGTCCCCACGTCACATTTGGCACTTGGCTGTGGGGTGGACCCTTGAGGGATGGTTCTGACCCACCTTGTCCCCCGCACCACCAGAACACCCACTCCTGATGGGGTTTTTTTGCCCCCTCCTGCTGCTGGGCTGTCCCAAAAACGCTGCCCTTTCGCCTCAGGCCTGCAGGAAATTTAATCTCCCCGGTAAATGACACCCAGAGCTATTTTGGAGCTGGGCTGCCGAGGGAAGGAGAAGCACGTCAGCGATTTGACTGGAGGAGGACAACCCAACCCCGAGGAGGGTGGGAGGGAGGGTGGCACAGCCTAACCCTGGGCAGCAGAGCCACTGCCAGGGGACTCAGGGGGACCTTCTGCTGCACGTCCCTGCCATCGCTGGGGTTTCTGTTTTATTTTCCTGGAGGGGAAAGTGGGGGGGAACCCAAGCCAACATGGTCTCCCCGTGTCCTCTGTTCCCCTCTTCCCTCTTCCCCCTCCTTTCATCTCAGTAGGAATCGGCTTTTCCTTCCTCTGCCCAGAGCTTTGTCCTCCTCAGACTCAGACGAGACTCCAGGTAAGACCAAAACCTTCAGCTAATCCACCTTCAGGGCATTTGGGGATGCTGATGTCCAGCAGGAAGTGGAGAAGGTTGTTGGTAGCTGAGGGAGGGGTGAAGTTGTTTTTGTGCCATGCTGGAGGATGTTTTTCCTTTATGAAACATACTTGGGGATGGAGCTGAAGGTACAGGTAATAAATCTATGCTTGTTTTGCTCTGAGCCAATGTGGAAGGTTCTGCTTAATTACTTCTGGGCAAAGATTTGCCTCCAGAGGAGAAAAGTGAAATAAATCAGGTTTAGAGCTGTAGCCTCGACTTGATACAATTTGTCCCCAAATCTGAGGCAGCACTGGGCATGGAGAGCCTGGAAAACACATGGAGAGGTGGCAGAAAGGAACATTTCGAAAAGTTTTATTTCCACAGCATTATCTCAGTACAGCTTTTCTCTTTAGCCAAGACTTTTTTTCCCTCTGAGCTCCTCTCTGGTGTCAATGCAGATTCACTCTGCAACCCCTCACCCTCCTCCCATTTCTCCAAATGGCTCTGAGGGGAGATGGGGAGAGATGGAGCTCGACAGCTGAGGCTATTTTGGGCCCTACAGCTCAATGGGGTGGAGTGACTGTAATGACAATGACGTCCACTTGTTAAAATACAAGGGCTTAGGTCGTGGCTGATTGTCACCAAGGGAATTCTTTGTCCATATGGGAGCTGTGATCTTGCAACTCCCTCCTGTAGGAAATCACATGGGCTAAAACAGGAGCACTTCTAACTTTGCAAGGTTTTTTTTCAGGGATTCTGCCACAGCTGCTTCTCTCCAGGGCTGTGCGTAAAGCAAAATGCAGTTGGGTGAAATTTGTGATGAAATTTCTAGATGTACATCGCTCCTTTTCTTTCTCCTGGGTGCAAACCTCAGAATTTGTGTCCATTCTCTCCATTTGTCTCCTTTATTCTTAGCTCCACAGAACAGGAGTGAGCATCACAGTGTGCCCACCTGGTGCTTTGGCCTTTTGCTGTTGTCAGAGCAGGCTTGGGAGGCACAGAAAAATAGAAAGTGGCTGCTGTGGAGTCTCGAGGGGCTGCTCTGTGCAGTTTTAGGCCTCTGGAAGTTTCAGGGGTGGTTTTGTAGCTCCATCAAGGGTGGAATGTGAAGTTCCTGTGTTACAGTAAAACCCAAGGAGGATGAAATCCCTTCCCTGCATGGAGCTGTTGGTGTGTTAAGTGGGATGAGTTTTATAAGATGGGTCTGCCTCTGTAGAGAGGAAAGATATGAAGTATTTTAACCATATAAATCATCTTAGTGGCTTGAATCTCTCATGGTTTTTACGAAGTGTGTGCTGCTAAGGTGGCTGGAAGGTATCTGACCCTCTTGCCCACTGACGTGCACAAACCCTGTGATTTGTTCTCGCTCCTCCTTGGAATTTTCTAAATGGTTGAACCATTGTTTGCTACCAATCACTGGGAACATCCAGGTTATTGATAAGGGATTAATAGGGGGAGTTTGAGGGGATGCAGGTCCCTCCGAGGCACTTGGTGCATGTTTAGCCCTACCCTGAAGGTCAGAATTGTCTCGAGCGTCTCCTTTTCCCTGAGGGCTGCTCACCATGTTTAACACCATGTCAGCCCCTGACCTGCCATGAACTTTCCCTCAACATATCCCGTGGATTTTGGCTTAGGATGGAGGCTGTGGATGGGAGGGAATGCAGACAAGCCTTACTCTGAGTCGAGTTAGAAGCTCCTTGCAAAAGGTTTCATGTGCTGCGGGTTCTCTGTGTCCGACACCTCCAGCGAACCGATCCACCACAGAAACCTCTCCCATCTGCCCATCCAGTGACCTTTGGACGTGCCAAAATCGCTTCTCCCTCACTGAAGTGGAATTCAGAGTAGCACAAGCTAAGCCCTGAGCCCAACTCCTCAGCCACAGATACCGTTCCTGCTCCGGAGGAGCGGGATAAATCCTGCCTCCCTGGATTAGAGCGCTGGCGCAAATCCGTGCCGAGCCCCGATTTGGGGGTGTCATGGGCAGGGAGCACTGGGTGTGCTGGTGTGCATTTCACCCCCAGAGCTCCTGTCTGCTGTGATGGCTCTCAGGCACCCACCAGAGCCTGGCTGATGTCACCCAGCCTGCAGCTGACACTGAACACTTGTGCTATTCCAAAGGTGTCCATTCCCTGGGAGGCTGCTGGAAATGAGAGGGCAGCCGGGTTACTGCTCTTTTTCCTCAGCAGAATTTTAAACATCAAAGGAAACCCAAACTTCCCATTTGACAACTCGTCGACTTCCCTTCCCACCCACGGATTCCATTTCCTGGTGTTTTTAGATGGAACAATACAAGCAGATAAGTCATGTAAACTACAGTAATACCGGCACTGCCTTGATTTTTATCTGGAGCTTCTGTTCCAGTGATGTTCTTTGAAAGCTCAGTATTCAGAGACAGGAGGTTCCCTGCAAATCTTGCCTTTCCTGTCAGGAAAAGGAGTGAGAGGATTAGAATTTAGCATTGCAGAGGAAGTTCAGGAGCTCCAAAGGCAAGGAAAATGCCTCAAATCAACATATTTTGGACTTGGGCCAAGAAAGGGTAAAAGAGGATCGAGGGGATGAGCAAAAAGGGACTTAATGTGGTGTTGAGAGAAATTCTGTGCTTCTGGTCTGTCTTTGGACCTTGGTGATCCCTTAGGTTTAATTGTGTCCCCAAAGTCTCTAACTTTGCTACTTGTGGACACCTTTGTCTTGGGAACATTTTATGAGATGGATTGCACGGTGCTTTTTTCTCTTTGCCCTGAGTCCTGGTGGACAGGATTCCCTTTCTAACCCTTGAATGGAAAGGCTTGAACAGAGAATAACCTGTTAGCCCTGTTCTCTCTCACACAAAGAGCTTCATCACAGGCTGCTGAGAGCTTGGGGGCAATTCACCATGAGGGGGACCTCTGCCTCCTCAGAGGCTGTTGAAGGTTTTGCAGGTGCAGATCAGCATTGATGAAGCAATGTGAATCCAACCCATCAGCCAGCACTGCCCAGTGGGGTTGGGATGGAGCCAGAGTGGGAGAGCTGAGGGTGTCCAGCCTGGAGGAGAGAAGAATCCAGGGAGACCTCAGAGCCCCTTCCAGAGCCTAAAGGGGCTCCAGGAGAGCTGGAGAGGGACTGGGGACAAGGGATGGGGTGAGAGATAAGGGGGAGTGGCTTCACACTGCCAGAGGGTGGGGTTGGGTTGAATATTAGGAAGGAATTCTTCCCTGTGAGGGTAGTCAGGCCCTGGCACAGGGTGCCCAGAGCAGCTGTGGCTGCACCTGGATCCCTGGAAGGCTCCAAGGCCAGGCTGGACAGGACTTGGAGTAACCTGGGATGGTGGAAGGTATCCCTGCCCATGGCAGGGGTGTGAAACTGGATGAGCTTTAAGGTCCCTTTCAACCCAAACCCAAATTCTGGGATGCGGTTGGCACCACCATCAGGGCTCTCCACCTCCTGATGAGTTCCAAGTATTCCAGCAGGAACTCTGTGCTTGTTCCCACTGCCAGGCACTGATTCCCTTGTCCATGGGAAGCAGGTGCTGGGCAGACACTGGCAGTGGTGGGACAGGAGTGGGCAGGAGGCCTGGACCAGCTGCATGGCCAAGTGTTGGCTGCAGGGCAGAGATTTATTTGCACTATCTAGCTCTGTGCAGTTCTGCCTCTTTCCCCAAACACAAATCAGGGAAAATCCAAATGGATAAAGACATAAAGCAGAATTATAAGTGCCGCCAGTTTGCCTTCGGCATGCCCAGAAATACCTCAGTTGGGAATGTGATCTCTGCTGCAAATGATTAATCACAGAGGGATTACATGGGGAAATATGACACTGGCAAATGTCTGAGATTTATTGGAAAGGGCATTTGCATTGACTAGGTTTATTCATGCTTTGTTGCTGGTCCTGTTGCTTCCAAGGGAGCTGTCCTGGTACTTGCGGGGAGTTACTAGTTTGTTTTTTAAAAGTTTCAGAGTTACTGGGCTTTTTTTTTGAAGTTTGAATGAACATGGGAATACTTGAAATCAGAGTAATTATTGCATTAGCTGATTGACAAGTTGCACAGTAGAAATAATAAATCTTGTCCTTTTTGTATATTCACAAGTCTGTCCTCTCCTGGCTCCTAAATCTGTTTATCATCATAATCCAGTGTGATGTGTTTTACCCCATTTGAAATTATTAAATGCAATTTATCTTGTGCAGCCTGTCTAACTTGTTAGATGTGTTAGGTATATACACAGCCTTGCTGCAGGTTAGGATTTCATGCCTCTTACTGGATTTCACACTCTCCACACCCATAAAACTAATTTTTCCCTCCCCTTTTTCAGATGGGGACTAAAGATACAAGAACTGGAGTGTCTTTCTCTTAATTATAAAAGCAAGCCTCCAGCAAAGCAAGGAATAAACATTTTTTTTCCTTTCCATGTTAGAAAAAAAGTATCTAAAACAATGATGAGGATGCCCTGTTTTCACTGATCCCTGGATTTTCTTCTGGCACCCTGGCCAATCATAGTGGTGTAAAAACCTTGGAGTGTGAGGGCACATGGTGAAAGCTGCAGGAGGTGTAGGTGAGAGCAGGGGATGTGGGTTTTCACCCCACACTTGGAGGTCAGTGGACACAGGACCTCGTATTGGATGGGGAGAAGTGAGTTGCGAACACCAGATGAGTTTTTGGGAGGCTGGACCTTGAGCCCAGTGGGAAGAAGCATCTTGGATGGATTTGCTGCACCAGTTTGGTTCAGAAGCAAAACCAACAGGAGCTTCCCTGGTTTTTGACTGTTCCTGACTATCAGAGGTACCAGGGAGCAGCTGGGGCGTGTTTGTTTGGGCACAGCTTAGTAGGGAGGGGCAGGGAGGGAAGGATGAGCTTTAGGAAGTGAGCAGCATTCCTGCTCTTTAAGAGGCAGGCTTTGAGAGCCCTCACTGTGTTCCAACAGAGCTGAGTTCTTCTCCAGGCATGGAAAGGTGTCCTGGGTGATGGAAACAGCACACAGGTGGGTGGAGGGAAGCCCCTGGTTGCTGAGAGCTCCGTGGCTGGCTCCCAAGCAGCTCCTCTCATGTGTGTGTAGCCACCTCAGTGCTCTTGTCCATGTCGTGCAGAGCCCAGTTTGATGGAGAAGTGAAGCAGCTCTGTTTTTCTGCATTTTTTGACACTGTGAAACTGTCAGTAAGTCAGTGATGCATCTGTTAGGCACAGCAGGAACCCAGAAAAGGTGAGACATGGCAGAGTCTTCTGAAGGTGAATCCAAGTGTTTGATGGTGTGGTGCAGCCTGAAATTCAAGCTAATGGCTGGGAAATGTTAGGACATGAGGTCTGAGTCTCTGTTTTGATTGTTAACTCTTAGTGGATGCAGTGAATGGTTCTGCTGGGCTCTCCAGAGTTGAGCTGAACCTCAGCATCTCCTGAACATTGAGATGGTCCTTCCCCAAATAAGCAGAACTCTGATTGTCAGTCAATTGCCTTCAGTGGAAATTTCCACTGACTTCAGTGTACTTTGGCTCAAGCCCCAGGTTTCTCTCTGCCCCTTCTAACCATTCATGCAGCTTCTCTGCTTGCAGCTGCACAAGTGTTTATGGAAAATGTGTTTTAAAGCTCAGCTGAGAGCAGAGGTTGGAGGTAGTAAGAGGGTCCAGAGAAGTTCAAACTGATTCACAAAGTTCTAGACCACTTTGAGACCAAGAGAAAAAGAGATCTGTGTACTGAAGGTGGCCACTTAACAGAAAGTCAGTTGGTCTTAGCACTGATGACTGCAAGTCAATCATTCTTTACACTCTTAGTATTTACTAAAAGTAAATTTTGCCCATCATTTTTTTTTCTCCCCCTCTCAGATTTAATGTTTGAGACCTGTTTCTTTATTTTCTAAAGATTTCTGGCAGGATAATGAAATTTGCTCAATGCCAGGAAACAAAAGCAAACAAAATTGAATTAGTTTAGAAAGGATCGATCTCGATCCCTTCTAAAAGGAAAAGTCTTTGATTGCTTCTTGTCATTTTGTCTGTCCTTTGGAGTGGGAGACACAGGATAGGATAGGACATGGTGTATATTTTCTTTCAATGTAGAAAGATTACATTTGGTTTTGCCTTAAATCTGTGGCCCAGATGAAGTTTGAAGTTTGGCTCAGCAATACCATCTTGAATGATAATAATGATCACAAAATCATAGAATATCCTGAGCTGGAAGAGACCCACAAAAACCATTGAGTCCAACTCCTGGCCTTGCTCAGGACAAACTCAAGAATCCCACCCTATGCCTGAGGCAGTTTTCCAAAATTTCCTTGGGCTCTCAAAACAAACACCACATTGCATTTGTGTGCCACCCCTTTTCCAGTATATGGATTTAATAGTAACTTGTATTTTTCAATCCCCAGCAGCATAAATGGAATGAAATTTATAATCTGTTATTAATTTTCATGCACAACTTGTCATTTACCTCAGCAAGTGCACTATCATATATGCACTGTGCACATAATTATTTGCGAGCTCATCCCTGTCTTGATATGAAGTGGAAGGGTACAAGAAATTGGGAAAAGAAGTGATTTTTCCCAAGGTCATGCAGCAGGTCGATCCAACCCTCACTCCCTGATACCATCAGTGATTTGTGCATTAACATAAATGCACTGACAGGAGCTGGAGGAGGATGGAGAAATGGTGATTGAAGAAATTAAAACAGGGTTTTGTCCTGCTCCTATTGATTTCTGCTGAAGCAGGGGGGGAGATGGTGAAAGCACCTGCCATTGGGTGAGAGAGTGGGTGGATGTGTAGCCAGCAGGGAAGCCAAACTTCTGTAGGATTAAGAAGGATATTTCTGTCTCACTGACTGGGTTTTATTTCCTTTCTGAGTTACAGCACCCAGAGCCCTGCTCCTTCTGCCGTGTGCAGCACTTTGAAGGTGAAAAAGCAGGGATGTGCTCACCTGGGGTAGGACCATTCCTATGGCTCAGACAGCAGCTGCAAGGACAGAGGGGTCTGGCATCATGAGGCCAAAAAGGTTAAACAGGTTGAAGAGAAATGGTTCACTCAAATCTTCTTGGAAAACCTGGCCTAGGGGGTGACATCCCTACCCATGGCAGAGGGTTGGAATGGAATGATCTTCAAGGTCCCTTCCAATACAAACCATCCTCTGTGATGGAGACAGCACCTTGATGGGCAAACACATCTCTCTGAATTTAGTGTCCAGTTTCTTCCTTGTGGTTGCAAAACTGGCCCATCTGTCCCACAGCTTTAGTACAGGTCACCTTCTGTGTGGCACAGACAAAAGGCATCTCCACATTCCTTCTGCATCAACAGCCCAAAGAGTTCTGGTTTGCCCACAGGCTCTGTGGAGAAGTGAGCTACCTTATGCAGCAGTTTATTGACCTCAAATACAAGAAATCCTTGAGACCAATAATATTCTAAGGGCTTCTCACCCATAATGAGAAGGGCATTGAAAACGTGTGGAGAACCCCTTGGTTTTACCTGGTTCTTCTTCTCAGGGTGAGGATTAAAATCACAAGAGGCAGAATTCTTGTTGGGACTTGGATGTTTATTATTTCTTATCTCAGTTACAGCCTCACTGACCGTGAGTGCTTCTGCATCCTGAGTTAACAGAGCAAAAATGGATCCCAGAGTTCTGTCTGCAAGGTCTTTTTAAGCCTAAACTACCCAATTATGAGATGATAACTTTTTTTTTACTTTTAACCCAATAACTAATCACCCGTGTCCCGCACTGCAGACTTTTCTAACCAATCACACAAAGAAGACGACTATGTCCTAAACCCTCCATCTTGTTCCATGTATATTACTATATCCCAAAGCCCCAAACCCTAAATCTCTCACCCTGTGAGATAACACACTTCTATTCAACTCCACCCTCACAATCTCAGTGCTGTCACTCAGTTTTGGAAGCCTTTTCCATGGCCTCAGGTCAGATGCAGTGTGTCTGAGGATCAGTCCCTGTCAGCACAGAAAGCCTGAAATCCTCAGTGCCCAGGGTTCTGACAAATGTCAGGGTTCCAGGTGACAAACACCCCGATACCACAGGACTGCAGTGATGCTCTGCCCTGCTCTCTCCTGACACTTTTCTCTGTCCCCCTTTAGGAAGGAAGCCAGGATGGATTACAGCTCGCTGAGCGGGGTCCCGCGCTTCCTGACCCGGCCCAAGGCATTTATGGTGTCTGTAGGGAAGGATGCCACCCTGAGCTGCCAGATTGTTGGAAACCCCATCCCAGTGGTGAGCTGGGAAAAGGATAAACTTCCAGTCCAGTCTGGGGGAAGGTTTAAAACCACAGAGGATGGGGACTTGTATCGGCTAACCATCTACGACCTGAACCTGGAGGACAGTGGCCAGTACATCTGCCGGGCCAAGAACACCATCGGGGAGGCTTTTGCTGCCGTCAGCATCAAAGTGGGAGAGGAGACCACAGTCACAGAGTCAGCTCCCTACTTCATCCAGAAACCTTCCAACATCAAAGTAACCCTGGGAGAAGACGCCATGTTCAAATGCAAAGTCCAGGGCAGCCCTCCCCTCTCGGTGAACTGGGAGAAGGATGGGAGATACCTGAGGAACAAGGCAGACGCTGGGCGCTTCCAGATCGAGTCTGCCGGGGAATCCAACGCTCTCACCATCCAGTGTGCCCAGCTGGGGGACAGTGGCACCTACACCTGCCGGGCTGAGAACCTCATCGGCTCTGCCAGCGCCTCGGCCGCGCTGGTGGTGGAAAAGCACGGCTCCTCCAACCCGGGCAGCGGCAGCAACTTCGACAGCAGCTGCGGCAAGACAGCCTCCTTGCTGTCCCACCTGCAGAAGAGGAGGGAGGAGATCAGGAAGATGGATATCTCCCACGGGACGCTGGACTCAGCCTCTGCCCAGCCTTACTCTGCTGTGGAGGGGCTGTCTGGCATCGGCTACAGCCTGTCCCGGGACTACGAGCGGGCAGCAGGGCTGGCCAAAGGGGCCCGCAATGCCACATTTGGGGCACTGACCCGCATGTGCAGTGTGACAGAGGGCAAACACGCCAAGCTCAGCTGCTACGTGACGGGAGAGCCCAAGCCCGTGATTGTGTGGAAGAAGGACAACGAGGTCATTTTGGAAGGCCGGCGGCACGTCATCTATGAGGATGACCAGGAGAACTTTGTGCTGAAGATTCTTTTCTGCAAGCAGACGGACAACGGGCTGTACACCTGCACGGCCTCCAACCTGGCGGGGCAGACCTACAGCTCCGTGCTTGTCACCGTCAAAGGTGGGTGCCTGTGGTTCTCAGTGCCTGCAAGGACACACCCTTGAATTAAACTGGGGGATTGACAAAACTTCTGCCTCCAGACTGCTGCAGGGGAGGGAGTGTGTTCAGAATAAAGCCCTCCTGGTGGAAAGGGCTCGCGCACTTGAATGGATGACCTGGGGAGATTGTCCCGTTGCTGGTGGTTTTTAGGCAGGGCAGTAAAGAGGTGCCAGGCAGGGGTGGTGATGTAGAGCTGGCTGGTTGTTGGGCAGCAGGGGTGCACCAGATCCCCAAGGCTCCTGTCAGCCCTGGTTTCACAGTGGTGTAAGAGATCCGTTCTCATGCTCTGGGTCAGTGACTGCCAGTGCCCTGTCTCACTCTCCAGGCTTTAATCACATCGGGGTTTGTGTTCACCATGGGGTTTACTCAGACATGCCATTTGCAGTCTGTAGTAGTGGAAACCACTCCCTACAATGAGCGTGTCAGGCTGCCTTGGATCCCCTGGGGCACCTACTGCAACTCTAATTACAGTCCAGCTCAGTTTCCCTGTACAATGACCCATCAGCAGCCTTGCCTTCTTGCCAGGCTCTTCAGCCTTTTCCTAGCTTGAGTGGCTGGATTGTTTGTGTTTCCTTGAATGCTCCCAGAAAACCTCCCAGGTCCAGGACACCTTTGGTTGCCATAGTCAGTGGTGAAGAACTTGCCTTCAGAGGGTCACTCCACACTTGTGAAGGTCAGACCAAGTTCTTCAGAATGGCAACAAAAGTGTGACACACAGTTTGTATAGAATCCCAGAATGGCTTGAATTAGGAGAGATCTTAAAAACCATCCCATTCCAACCTCCTGCCATGGGAAGAGACACCTTCCACCAAACCAGGTTGCTCCAAGACCCGTCAAACCTGGCACTGAATAGTCCAGGAAGCTCTAAATTTTCCAGCTGCTCTCCCATTTGGCAAGGGGACAGCGGGCAGTTTGCAGCCCAGGCAGCACCTGTAAATGAACTGTCAGAGACAAAAGATTTTGCCACTCAAGTGGTAAAACTGATGATTTTTCATCAAAATGGCAGCAAAATGAATTAGAAATCCAAATAAGTAGGAATTATCTGTGTTTCATACTCATCTTTAAGACCCTCAGGTATTATTTGATTTTGTGTTTTCCCTTTTTTGGACATCTCCTTTTATATTCAGTCTTCCCCATCAGTGGCTGTGTCCATCAGTGACACCTAATTCATGGAACTCACTGGCATTTGTCCCACCCATTGCTGTCCCTTGGAGATGCTGAGTGGCGTGGGGAAGGGCATTTGTCCTGTTCCATAAAGCTGTGACTACCTCATGAGTTGGGACTCAGCAGAGCTGAAGATCAATCCTGGCCTTTGGGTGGGTGGTCACTTTGAGGATGGATCAAGCTCAGTTCCCTGCCCAACACCTTGCAAAAACAAACACCCCCTGCTCTTCCTGTGCTTATCTTATTGCTCTTATGGCTGTAGCCTGTTCCAGAGGAGGTGGGGAAAGCAAGGGAAGCAGCCAGTCTGGGAGCAGACACCATGGGAAAAGGCTATTGATCCGTGCCTGTTGTCCAGAGCTGCCTGTGAGTCAGGAGGCTGAAGTGGAAATGTTTATGGATTGTTTCTTTTTTATGCTGTACCACGTTTGGCTCCCTGTCCAAGGCTGCCATGGAAAATCTACGTGTGTTGGTTATAATTAGGCCCTGATAAATGACTCTCCTTTGTGTCACCAGAAGTTCTTCTCATCCCTCACAAGACAGGTCAGAATGATGCAGAGTGATAAAAGCTTTTAATTCTGTTGTTTGTATCACTGGTGATGCCATTGGTTCATCTGCTATCAGGCTTAGGGAGGGAGATCATCTTGCCATGCAAACTTCTCTTTGCTCAGCCATGTAGGAGAGGTTGAATTCTCCAAGCAGCCACCCTTAGAATTGTAGAATCAGAGTGGCTTGAGCCAGGAGGGACCTTAAAGGACTGGTTTAAATCTGGTTCCAACCCCCTGCCATGGGCAGAGATGCCACTCACTAGATCAGGTTGCTCAGGGCCCTGTTCAAACTGGCCTTGAGCACTTCCAGGGATGGTACATCCATAGAAAACTTCCTATATTCTGTCAGTCTAGATCCTAGGGACCTAAGGACTCAGAAACCCAACATTTGTGAACACTTTGCTGAGCCCGTGCCTTAAGAGATCACAGAGTTGGGGAAAAAAAAAAAAAAAAGGATTTTTGAGCTATTTAGTGAAGCAGACTTAAATCCCAAAGAAAAGCTACAGGGCATAGAATCACTCTCCTAAATAAGGAAAACTGAAGCTTGATTAGATTCAGAAATGTGTCTGGAATGGAGATAAAATCACAGACCATACACTGAGATGTGAGCTGGAAAAGGAGTTGGGCAAATTCTTCCCAAGAATAAACTTTTAACAAACCAAGGAGTGAGGAGGATGGGATGAACATAAATAACCAGCTTGGGTTTCCTGAAGGCTTTGGAGATTTCCCCAGGCCATGTGTAGAGTTAGTGAGGACAGAATTCAGATCTCTGCCCTGGGCCAAGCTGTGTTCACTGGAGTCCCTGATTAAAGTAACCAGATACTGGATGAGAAGATTGCAAGCCAAACAGGATGGAGATGGGAAAAACACCCTGGTGCTGAGGCCACTTTATTCTCCCTCTGATCTGATGTGATTTTGGATGGTCACTGTCAAGATAGTCACACTGGAGATCTAAAAGGGTGCTACAACTTGAGAAATGAGGAGGTAGAAAGGGAATTTGGAAAGCACAGTAACAAGGAAGAAGCTGGTGAATCCACCTTTAGCCAGCTCATACTGGGAGGATTTTCCATATTCTTACCTTTCCTGGATCATTTTCATTAGGCAGAGGGAAAACTTGCCTCTGGAATAATAAATGTGAGAATTCCAGCAATAAGAAAGAGGAAACGTAGGCAAAAAAGTGAGTTCCAGAGGACAGATGTGCCTTGATAAGGTTAAGAAAACATTGGGCTTCTTTGCAGGCTGCACCTATTCTTAGCAAAATATGTGTTAGCAGGACTTGCATTTTAAAAATAACATCATCTCATTGCCAATTTGCTTGCTGTGGACCAAACAAAAAAGCCTATGACAGACTGCAGAAATATCTCCTCAGGATAAGCAGCAAAATTAATCTCTGATCTAAATTCTTGCAGTTTCCTGCTAATTCCATGAGCTGCTCTTCTTCTGTGCTCCCTAAGTTTTGCTTTTCTGTGCCTCTCACATTTTCCGCAGTGGGAAGGTTTAGGCAGCTCTCTGATTTTCTCTCTTATTTGCACCTCTCTGACCTGGCTGTGGTGCTGGTTATGGGCCAGATGATTTGGGATGCCTGCTCGCAGGAGTCCTGTGGTCCTTCTGTAATCCCCTGACCCAAACCAACCCCCCCTGCCTGACCAGGCACATTCTAGACCTTGTAAAGAGCATGAAGATATGCTCAGGAGGAGGAGGAGGAGGCTGGTGGGTTTTGGAACCACTCTCACATCTCCAAAAGCCCTGGGCTGAGTTCATCCCAGGCTTCAATTCAATTTATCAGCTGCTGTTGCTCCGAAGCTCCATTCAGAGGGAGATAAGACCTGTGTGCACATGTCAGCAGGACGAAAGCAGAGTTGTTTTCAGGGGATATCTGTGACCCCAAGCTGCCAAAGATAGCCTTGCACTGCCTTTCCCTGGCTGGGGGAGCAGTGCTGTTACTGCAACACGCTTCTAAGAGCAACCAACCCTTCTGTGCTTAAATGTCTAAGAGCTTTTTCCTGGAAGAGCATTTTTTTTTTTTTTTTTTTTCCTTCACTTTAGGTGCTGCTAAGTGACTGTAAAGGGAGAGGGGTTAATGATATGGCCAGCTGCTCCAAGTATGGGAATACACTTGGGTGCTTCTCAGGTGCAGCTTGTGTTTCTTTTTGGCCCTTGTGCAGGTCTGCGTGTTCCCAGTGTCAGCTCCAGCCTCTCTCCTGCCAGAGGGCTGCATCCTTCTGATCAAAGGGTGCTTGGCCTCACAGAATCCCAGGATGGCTTGGTTTGGAAGAGACCTTAAATCTTATCTCCTTCCAACCCCTGCCATGGGCAGGGTCACTTTCCATTATCCCAGTTTTTTCCAAGCCAAATCCAATCTGGCCTTGGATGCTTCCAGGAATCCAGGGGCAGCCACAGCTTCTCTGGGCAACCTGTGCCAGGGCCTCTCCATGCTCAGAATAAAGAATTTCATCATAATATCTTATCTAACCCTGAAAAAAATCAGGAAAAAAAAAGAAAGAAGGGATAATCACCATCTGGAGTGTGGGCAGAGCAGATCTGTAACCAGAGCTGAAGGCTTTTCAAGGCAAGACTTTGACTTGCTTTAAACTGAGGTGTATGTAGGCATAACACTTTTTTAAAAAAAAAGAAAGGTTGATGTGGTGGGTTGGTGTCACCTTCCTGCTCCTGGATATACTGTATGGATTCCCAGTCAGGTTTTAGCCTCAGGATAACAACCAAGGTAGTCATCAGCATTGCTTCCTCCAGGTGTCCTGTCAAGCCTTTAGAGTCTCTAGGTACCTTATTTAAACTGAAAGAGGGGAGGTTTCAGCTATCAGGAAGAAATTAGGTATCTGCTATTAGGAAGAAATTCTTTACTGTGAGGGTGGTGAGGCAGCATGGAGTCACAGAAACCAGCTGGGAGCTGGCACAGCCATTATTGGGAGGTGAAGGTACATATCAAGGCATGATCTCTCATGAGCAATGTATCAGCACTGGCTAATCCAAGTGTGTGACAGCACTGTGGCACTAGTCCCGTGGCCCTGACCGCCGGCTGTCCTCTTCAGTCCAGCTCCCCTTTCTCCACTTTAGGGCTGGGGTATCAGGGTGATGTCACAGCGCAGCTGTCGCTGGGACTCGACATTGTTCAGTTCATAAAATGACTTCCCTCACTGTCACACAGCTGCTTTGGGTGTTTGATCTATGCTTGGGTTTGGCTCTCAGCCAGAGCACTGCAGCCCCACTGCTGGAGGAGGGCTGAGGACTGGGGCTCATTCTCCACTTCTTTTATTGTCATTGGCAAAAGATGATACAGAACCTTTGGTGCTGGTGGTGAGAACAGAAAGCTCCTCCTTTTGTGCTTTTCCCCCACATCTGACTGTGCACAGCCACCTCATGGCTCTCTGTGACCTTTCAGATCACTCAGCTGAGCTTATTTCTGCTGTAAGACCCTTAAAACATTGGTTCTTAAACCAGCTCAGCTGCTCAATCTTACCTGGAATTTCTGCCCTGTGCTCTGTCCCAAGACCAGCTTGTTTGTCATTAAACAAATTCCAGCAGGATTCCTTTTCAGGCATTTTACTCCAGCCTGGAGTCTTCCAGGGATGGAGCAGCCACAGCTTCTCTGGGCAAGTTGTGTTAGGGCCCCAACACCCTCACAGAGAAGAATTTCCTCCTAAGTTCCCATCTAAACCTACTCTTATCATAAACTCTTATTTCTCCTCTCTGTTTTTACCCTCTTTAAGAGCCCACCATACCCTTCAAGGCAAAACTGAAGGATCTTGAGGTGAGGGAGAAGGAATCTGCCACCTTCCAGTGTGAAGTGCCCGTTCCTGGGACAGAGACAGCTTGGTTCAAGGAGGAGACCAAGCTGCAGCAGAGCAAGAAATACAACATCGAGGAGGAGGGCACCTACCGCCGGCTCACCGTCCAGAACGTCACCACGGATGATGATGCTGTTTACATCTGTGAGATGAAGGAAGGCAGCAGGACCATTGCAGAGCTGTCTGTCCAAGGTAAGAAAGGCTCTTGGTGTTTCAGAGTGTCCAAAAGCAGGTATTTATTAAATGCCTTCAACAGGTGCATCTTGGCAGTCAGAAGCCTCTGAGGGGCTACACCCAAAGTGTGCAATGGTCACGAGTTTTTCATACAATTATAAGTTTGGTCCATTGACGTACCAGGGGTTAATCCTCCAATTACAGCTTCAGGTAATTAAGTAATTTACTCCAAGTTTTCTCCCCCCAGTTCACTGTTGTTTACGTCTCTCAGGCCCTGAGACAGTGAGGTGTCATTGAATTTCAGGCCTAGAGAGGAAAACAGAAGAACAGCAGCTGATAGGCTATGGAGTTGTAGGGTTACACACTAAAGCACTACAAGATCTGAAAAATAAAAAAAAAAGAGCAAGTCTAAAGTCTAAAAAAACCTAAAAACTCTAAAATCTACAAGCTAAATCCTAAGGCATCACCTTAACATGATCCCAAGCATCAGATGTGTCCCCTGGCACTGTCACACACCTCTTGTCCAGTGTCCAGCAAACAGAGTGGTGACTCTTGTCCAGCAGTGTTGCTGACCACAGTGGAAAGGGGGTTTAGCAGCTGTGGTTGGTGGCCAGATGTGTGGTGCAGGCTGCAGTCAACACCAGCATGGTTTAGACTGGAAAACATATCCACACTCCAGATCCCTGGTGGCTGGAGCTGTTTCTGGCATTTGGGAAGGGGACAAGGAAATGATAAAGTGTGGATGGCCATGTCCAAGAGTCCTGGACTGGTGGTTTGTTGGCCTGATCTCTGTTTTTCCTAGCCTTCTGATGTTTTACATTTCTTGTAGTCAGATTCTCACACACTTTCATGTAAACAATGATTGTTTTTGCATTCCTCTCTAGAGGAAGTGAGAATTGATAAACTCTTAGTTTGACTTGTGTGGTTGGAGAGGTAACAACTTCACCCTCCAATCCCTGGTCACCTTTGAAATGATATATATATATCAAAGTCACACAATAAACTTCACTTCTTTTCCTCTTTTCTCTACAAAAAGAATTGTCATGAGTACATGTGTCTATTTTTGTTGTATAGCAACAGTGGTTCAGACTGAAGTGGGAATAGGTGTAGTTGGGTATGGTGTGGGTGTCTCTCAGTGAGTAGACACAAACCCCTGAGCTGCAGGCACTGGAGACTGCCACAGCTACAGGATTAATCTTACCCTGACTCACTTGAAGCCTGAGCCCAGTGAAACCAGAAGGAATTCTTCATATATAAATTGCTAAAAGGCAGCTGGGTGATGTGCATCCTTGTGCAAATTCCTCTTTGTACCATCAATAAAGAGCTGGAAGTGCACAGAGGTGGATGCAGAAGGGAAAATTTACTCCAGAGACTTGGGAGAGTTCAGACTGATATCTTTTTGTTGCACCTGCTGTTAGGTCTGGACCAGCCCACCCCTGTAAGTGTGTTTGGTCTCTCTAGGACAGCTGGTATTTTTTTCACTTGTTTGTGCTATAATGGTATGTTCCATCCAAAAGAGAGTGACTGAACCAGGTGGAGCTCTCTGGAGGGAAAGGAGGCAAAGCCTTCCTGCAGGAGCCTTGTGCCTGCCCTGGGAGGGGACTGGAGAGAGCAAGATTCTTCTTGAAGAAGAATTGGTTGGGAAAATGTGAGAGCTTGGCAGGAGGTAAAGGGCTGTGGGATGAGGACACTGCTGAGGGCAGAGAGGTCAAGGAGAAGGATAAGTAGAGAATCAGGTCTTGAATCTTGTGGTGAAACCTGTTCTGTTACTTCATGAGAGAGTTCAGCACTGCTTTTCATTAAACAGCTCTGCTGATCTGCTTGGGTGAAGCCTCTATCACCTCTCAGGGACTGCTCAGGAGCTGGAGCCAGTCACTGTTGGTCATTTGGGGTGGTCTCCTTATGGTTTGTCCAATCTTTTCCGTGAATAGTTACATAGCTTTGAGGCTATCCTAGAAAGTGATGATAATCATAGTCACTTGGAAAGGACATAAATTTATTCAATGTGAATTTCTGTCTTGAAACTAAGAAGAAACCTGAGATTTTCCATGTCTTTCCCATTAATTCAGGTAACTTCTGTGTCTGCCATGTTGGTTATGTGACTTACTTTGATGAAGTCCTAAAGGCAGAGGAGACACCTGCCTGGCTTAAGACTGACCTACTTCAGCAAAGTTTTCATTTGAATTCCCAGCATATGTGGACAATGAAAGCTGTCATATCTGTGACCATGCAAGGCCATGTATATTCTGTGTTTACCCAGCAGCTGGCTCTGCTTGGTAGACAAGAAACCTGAGTGACTGCAGTCAAAAAAGACTTGATTTTCTCTCTTTGAAGGCCAAAATGAGTCCTTGGGGTCATCTGTTCTGTGTGACTCAGAGCCTTGGAATTTATTTCCAGGTGTCTGCAATGTTTTGATTGTGTGTGGACTTTACCTGTTTCGGTGTGGACGGTCCAGCGTTGCCACAGCTTTTATCACCTGCCGTTTGCTAACTGCGATTGTTTTTGTTATTTGAAGGGAACATCATCAAAAAACTTCCACGGAAAACTGCAGTCTTCATCAACGACACAGCCACCTTCTGCGTGGAGCTGGACAACGACTGCCAGAACATCCGGTGGCTGAAAAACAAAGAAGAAGTGAAACCCAGCGACCGGATCTCCATCACACGCTCTGGCAAACAGCACACCATGACCATCCGGGAGTGTAAGGTGGAAGATGCTGGGGAGATCGCCTTCCTGGCAGATGAAAGCAGGACTTCCACCCAGTTCACTGTGACCAGTAAGCTTCTCTTCTGCTTGGCCTCAGTGTTGTGTCTTCCCGTGGCTGCTCCCGTGGCAGCATTGTTGTTTCGAGTGCCACCGTGGTAATTTTGGGGTCCAAAACCTGATGAAGGTTTGATGTCTGCCACAAAAAGCCAACAAGCCTGATTGGGAGTGTTGTGAGATGTTTGGAGGGATCAGAACAGAGAGAATATCTGTAGGGTCACGGGATGGATTGGGTTGGATGGGATCATTTCATTCCACCCCATGCCAAGGGCAGGGACACTTTCCATTAGACCAAGATTGTCAGCACCTGGTTCAGCCTGGCCTTGTACACTTCCAGGGATGGAGCAGCCACAGTTTCTCTGTGAAAAAGCAGTACTGGGGAAAGAGCATTGCACAAATATATCTTACTTGACTGAGCAGTAGCAGCGGGTGCAACATCCAGACTGGATCTGAAATGAAATTTTGGTGAAGTTGCCTAATTTTCTTTGGCATTATTTTGATGGCACTGCATTTCCCAGGCAAAATTCGCCTTATTTAAGACAAAAATACATATGATTTCTGGCTCTGTTGCAGTTCTGGTTCGTATATGACCAAATCATCCACTCCAGTCACAATTTGGGAAGAGCAATTCTTCTTTCCTCTCACCATTGCAATCGGTCAGTGGTAAAAAGGAATCTTTAAATAAAAGATGTGTAACTGCTGTGTTATCTAAACTTAGCATCCAAACAAGCACCTATGCAATGGGAACAATAAAGTCCAGTTTGATTTCAGACTCTGCTGTTTAAATTATGATGAAAGTGTTGATTCATGGAACAGAAATTATAAGAGGTTGCCTTCCCACAAACAGGTATTGCTGAAGAAAACATTGCATTACAATTTCTGATAGCAAGGTCAAAAGATCTCATTCCAGGGCTTAACATTCAGCTTAATGTTACCCTAACAGGACCTTTGGCATCTATCTGTGACCAGCAGTTACTGACAGGCCGGTAACTGTGCACCCCAAAACACTTCTGTGTCTATTTATGTAAGGAAGGAAAAGCGTATCGCGTTGAGATTTCCTATTTTTACACTTTGTGCATATCGGATTTACTGCTTGGAGAATCCTGTGTAATACGTCCACATCTTTTTCAATTAGTGGGGTGAGATTGGTGGTGGCTGTTCTGGTATCTTTTACAATGTACAGGCAATGTTTGTGCATTATTTGTCATCTTGCATTGTTACCACGCTCATTTTAAAGATGAGGAAACTGAGGCAGGAAGGAGATCAGTTCTCCCAGCGCTCAGTTTCTAGTTTAGGCTCATCAACAGACTCCATCTACAGTCAGGAATTCTTGAGTATGTCCACTGTGTGATTGTTTCACCCATCTCCCACACCTTCTTTAAGTTGGATTAATTGCTCCTGAGTGTGCTGCTCATGGGATCACAGCTGGAGTCTGGTTGACTGACTTAACCCAGACACCTTTCAGATAGCCAAAATTAAATGAAATTAATCCTGTGCCATGTCAGTAGAGGTGTAACTAGAGCATATCAGATAATTCCTCTTGACTATATCAGTGGCAGCAGGCAGTGAATAATCCTGGGTCTTGAGCCTTCTCTGAAGGGTTCAAGAGAAATGAAAGGGTGAAAAATAAATATTCATTTTGCAAATACCTGCAGAAATATGTTTGTAGCCTCAGGTGCCATAAAATAATCACATCTCCTCAACAGTAGGTTCTCATGGTGGGGACATGCCTTTATGTCATTCCCTTTTGAAGTTAATTCCCCAGTCCCAAAAGCTGGTTCTGCATAAATTAGTAAAACAAGGATCCCAGACTTTGTCCTGGGAGACAAAGTTTCAGCTTCTGAGTGGGGGTGGCATAAAATTCAGGAGCAGGACAGATACCCAGGCTGTATGAAAAGTCTATGAAAAGTCTATGAAAGAGGCTGCAGGGAACATCCAAGCTTGTGTAACAAGCTGAGCTCTCCATAATTCTTAAAAGATTAACAACCTTTGCTGATGGTTTTACCCATCTTTTGAGTGTAAATAAGAAGCTGTGCATTAGTCTGCTTTGCCCAGGAGCTGTGAAGGGCAGAGGGTGGGTCTGTATCCAGCACTGAAGATTTTAGCCAACGAAATGTTTGTTGAAGACTCTCTGATTGTGTTGACAGCTTTAATATTATGCAGAAATCACATATGTTTAGCTGTGGAATACAGGTATTGGATACCAAAGTTTGGACTAGATCTGGGATGATTATGATTCTGTGATCTTTGTGTAAAGTAGCCTCAAAGCATCTTCCATCCATTCTCTTGCTTTTCCATCTCACATCAATATTTAATGGAGGTTTATTAAGCAAGATGAACTTTCAGTCCAGCCTAAGCTACCCCGGCTTTTCCACTCTGATGTAACTTAATGCTCTGTTTCGTTCTGCTTCTTCCCCTTGCACAGCTCCCAAAAAACCTCCCACCCAACCTCCAGCTGACCCTGTGGTGAAAAATAAAACAGAAACCTCAGTGACACTGGCATGGTCCCCTCCGAGGATGGACCGGCCCATTCCAGTCGACGGATACATCGTGGAGCGCAAGAAACTCACCGGCTTCACCTGGGTGAGGTGCCACGAGTCCCACGTGCCCGGCCCCGAGCTCACGGTCAGCAACCTGCCAGAAGAGGCTGACTACCAGTTCAGAGTGTCTGCAGTCAATGCCTATGGGCAGAGCCCCTTCCTGGAATTCCCTGGGAGCTTGCACCTCGGTGAGCACGAAGCCGGCACAAAAAGGGGTGATCGGATACGCGAGTGCTTTGAAAACGTTTCCCGCAGCTTTGAGGATGGAGCAATAGCCCAGCAAATCTTCCTTACCTTCACTGCTAGTCCTCCTGCTTCATGTCAACCTTCACCACAGGGAGGAAGGAAAAAGTCCAAAAATCACCCCAATGATGGTGGTTGGGTTTGTGTGGTAGAGCTGAGGGGGTGTTTATGTTCCAATATCCCACACCAGGCTGTGGGAGAGGCAGAGCTCCCTGCTATGGGCCTTAAACCTGTAAATGCTTCTTCTGCACCCGCAGTGAAAAGAGAAATTGAGATGGCCTTATGGTAAAATTTTCAATATATAGACATGAGATATTGATCCTGCTCATAGAGAATATTTATGGGTGATCATATTATGAAAACCAAGTTCCAGCCAGTCTCTCTTTAATCTAAGAATTTCTAGGAGAAATCCAGGGGGGTTGCTTTAGTTCCAGGGTGCCAATGTGCTCATAGAATCATTGGGTGCAATGGGATTTATTCTTCCTTTGATTCACTGGTCTAGAAAATATCTGTACAGATATTGAAGACCCACACAAACTTTGATCATACTATGTCTTGTGATTGTGTCATCCTTGTCCCTTGCTGTCTGAACATGCCTGTATTGTCCTGGAATATCTAAAACTGACTTACAGGGTTATCTAGGAGTCCCTCCTTCTGAAATCTAAGAATAATATTGGCTATTCAATAAACAACACACTTGTAGGGGACTTAGGTGTTTCTGGCCTATGCCTTTATACATTTTAGGGATTAAAAAAAAAAAAAAAAAGAGTAAAATACACCTGTTTTTCTAGACCTGCAAAACCAGGACTCCAGAGCTCAATTACCTGCAATTGAAGGAAAAAAAAATCCTTTAGACCAACGATGCATTTCCTTCAGTGCATGAGAATTGCATACAGCTGCATTAATTTATTCTCATGTCTTGCTTACCATGACAACTTGGTTCCTAAGATGAGGTATCCTCCATCATGACAGTCTTTTTCTCAGAAGTGTGTGTTGTTCTTCCCTAGAACCCATCCTGGCTGTGAAAAACCCCCTGACAACAGCTGAAGTTACACCTGGAGGGGATGCCCTGTTCACTGTTGATCTGACCAAGACTTGTTCTGGCACTTGGTACCTGAATGGCAAAGTCTTAAAAGAAAGTGAGACCTACATTATTAACAGAACCCAAACCACTCACACCCTGGTCATAAAAAACGTCACCAAGAAAGATGATGGGGCAGAAGTCAAATTTGTTGCCAATGACGTTGAGACCAGCACCAAGATGAGAGTGAGAGGTATTTATTGGCATTGTTGTCCATTCTTCTGCCAGTCAAGGGGTGGTTATGGGATCTGAGGATTAAAACTGGGGAGGGAGGCTTCCCTTGGTCTGTGTGAAGCACCTGAAATTGTGTCATGTCATTAATGTGTGTCCTGGTAATGACCTCACATGACAGCTCAGAGTGAGTTGATCAGGCCAGCTGGTGGTACCTGAACTAGATTGCTTCATATCAGCTCATGAATTTCTGTCAGATTTATTTCATTCACAACCATCTGTCAGTGGATTCTGTCACCGAATCTGCCACTAATTCACTTTAAAGTTGTAATTTCAGCTCTATGTTTGACCAGTTTCTTTGCCTGTAATAATCTTTCAAAAGTAAAAGAGCATTCATTACTAAGAAAGCTTTTCTTGTAGGTTTTTTAGTCCACCATGTGTGGCATATACAAGTTAGTGTGCTGGAACTTGATTTAAGATCAAGGTTTCCTCTATGAAATGACAGTAACAACTGCACCTACCACATTGTAAGGCAAAACATAATGAATTCCTAGTGAATCCTTTATTCTGGAAGGATGTGTTTGGCATGGGAGACGATCTCTGCAGAAGCATGTTTAGAGTATTATTTATCAGTGTAAAAAAAAAAAGTGGGGTTTTTTTGTTTCCCCTTGGTGATTCTGGCAGTAAAACCAGATCAAGTTTTCTGAACAGGGAAGGAATGACATGAGTGTGAGGGCAGGAACAGGATCTAATACCTTCAGAGACCCCACAGTCTACAGCAGACCTGTATCAGGGATAAGTTATCATGATATAATTTGAAATAACAAAGCCTCTTGTCCTGGCAGGAGCTGCGGTGAGATTCACCAACAAGACCAAAGACGTAGAAAAAGTCTCTGCTCGGCTGCGGGAGGAAGCCAAACTCCAGGCTGAGCTTTCAGACACAGAGGCCACTGTGAAATGGATGAAAGATGGGAAGGAGCTCAAGGCCAGTGAGAAATACGAGCTCCAAACCGTGGGGAAGAGGCACATCCTGAAAATCCGCAGTGCTGCCGAGGAGGATGCTGGAGTCTATGAGTGTGTCTGTGAAGGGGATAAAATGCTTTATCAGCTCTCAGTGAAAGGTAAGTGACTGCCTGGGCTGCTCTGCATTACTGATGTTCCTGCCCTAAACCAATGGAGACATCAAGGCACACGAAGGGACTGCTCCAGAGGGAATCTGGGAATTGCTCATCAACATCCAGCCTTGATAACGTAGTCCCACAGCAGAACTGGGGAGCAAATACAGCAACTGGCAAGGTGGTAAGAGCTATGCTTTCACTCCAACTGGTGTCTTGATATTCCAGGGAATTTGGTGTCATTTCATGAGGGAGAGTGGTGGGTTGGGAAAAGTGCTTTTGAGATGAAGAAATCCAGCCCCAGGGACAGGACATGGCACAGGATCCCCTGTCTGTCCCACAAGTGCTGTGTGACATCAGACAAGTCACTGAAGAGAGTCTTCAGCTCTGTCTTCAGGCTCTGATTCTGATTGTGCAAGATCATCTTGGCATTGTGGGATTTTAAAATTTTTTTAATTGTTTTTTCCTTTTCTGTCAATACTGTGGTGGGTAAGAATAGACCTTTCCAGGGCACACTGGATGGCTTAACCCCTTCATGTTTACAAGGTGTTCAGATGTGTAGAAAAATCATCAAGATGGCACTTTATTTTGATATTTCTTCAACCAGCACTGTTTTACAGCTGCCTCATTTTTTTGGCTGTTTTTCCTTTTATGGCAGTGTCTCCCATTACCCTGAAACCAACAGGATTAAGCCTCCTCCCTACAAACCTTCCCATCTGTGCAGGATTTTATGAACTACAGCAAAGCTGTCTCTGCCTTGCAGGGGACCTGGTTTTGCCTAAAAGCCCCCATCTATCCCTAGACTGTTCCTGACATGGATCATCAGATATCTCTTGAGGTTCAGAGCACAGTGTCTTACTCCAGGCCAGTCCAGCCTGTTGTCAGACTGTCATCAAAAGTGAGGGAAAAACAAAAACATTTTTCAGTGTTAGAAAATCAAGGCATCGCTTTATTTCTGGCCAGGATGTGCAACAGAAATAATCTCACCCACACATTGCCTGGGTCGTGCAGAGAAGATCATTCCATCACACATGATGTTCACTAGATTTTTCACATACTTATACAGTCAAACCCCAGAGAAATTAATTGATTTATTTACACTAATTGATGAATTGATAAAATCAATTCAATGTTCACTGGTCCCAAATTATGCAGTTCTTAGTATTTGGTTTCCTATTGGTTATTGATCCCTTTGCCTCCAATGCTAATTAGGTTCTCATTCTTTGTTCTCTTATTGGTCTTTCTCAGACCAGGTGTCTCTGGACATGCCAGGGGTGATGTCTGGAGTTGATGTTCATTAATGCTCATTAATGGATATTATCTTTTTTGTATCTTCTGTGCTACCCCCAGTCTGTTGAGCTGTTCAGCTCCTCAGGCCTCAAGTGGTGATACAGTCCTTTGAAAGGAAACTTCAATTCCTTTCCCCCTGGGCATAGGTGAACAAAGCCCCTGACAAAAGTTATATAAAAAAAATTAAACTTTGTATGTTTTCCAACAAGACTGGGGGGATTTCAGTACCTATTTTTCTTTGAACTGGCAAGTTCACTCTGTCAAGCCATTTGATTTCCATATTTTGTCCCAGAGCTCACCCTCACCTTCCTCCCAGCCATGATCAAACTATATCTGCATAGAATAAGTCTGAGGTGTTTCATCATCCTGTTCTACTGGCATCTCACCCTCCTTGGTCTCTGTAGAAACAACAAAGCCTGAGAATGTCATGGGGTTTTTTCCCATTTGGCAACTTTTTTGGTTGTTTTAAAGAGCAAGCTTGAGAGAGCTGAAAAACTAAAAAAATTAAAATGTGACTAGATCTATACATACATATAGGAATTTCTGTCTACAATTGGCACCTGCTCTTGATTTTGATTTTTTTTTTTCCACTTTTGCTCTGCCTCTTTAGCATCATTTTTCATGCTCACAGTTCTACCCACATTTAATTGAATTACTTGATGGATGTTTCCATGTGTTTTTTCCCTGTGGTGTGACTATCAGATGAGTAATCAATTTTATGATTTTAAAATCTGCACTGACAAGCTGTGATTTAAAGCCTGCTGTTTACAGCTTGATTCCAGGTGAATCACCTTGGGGACCTCTCATCCTTCTGGGATGAGCCTCACAAATGCTGTATCAACAGTTTGCCTTCCATTACTGCCACCTTTTATCAGCCACAGGGAGCTGGGAATCATTTGAGGAGCAGGTCAGCTGTAAATGGCATGTGGGCATCACGTGGCTACCAAGGGGCCACTGTGCCAAGCCATGGCCACTGTGTCACTGCCTGGGCCTCCTGCTCAAATCAGCCAGAAATGCATTTGCCATTTGTCACTGCAGTGCCCTGAGCTCCACGTGCCAGGCACCCTCTGACACATGACCTCCCGTGGTGACAAGGGACATCTGAGATATCTCCTTTGGGCTTGAAGGCTGCTCTGGTTGTATTTTTCTCTCAGGTTTTCTGAGGAAGGGAAAGGTGAATGAATGAATGAACTCATTTCCCTCTTCTTCCTCCCATGACTTCAAACCTGTGGACTGAATTTCAGATGGGGAAGGAACGTCTTAGCAGTGCCCTTCCCCTTCCCCTTCCCCTTCCCCTTCCCCTTCCCCTTCCCCTTCCCCTTCCCCTTCCCCTTCTCCTTCTCCTTCTCCTTCTCCTTCTCCTTCTCCTTCTCCTTCTCCTTCCCCTTCCCCTTCCCCTTCCCCTTCCCCTTCCCCTTCCCCTTCCCCTTCCCCTTCCCCTTCCCCTTCCCCTT
>CM031858.1:1786175-1817555 GCA_018697195.1 Certhia americana
CCTCTTGCCCCCCTTCATTCCCCTTCATGCCCCTGTGGCACCTTTTTCCCCTTCCCCTTTCCCCTTTCCCCTTACCTTTCCCACTTCCCCTTCCCCTTCCCCTTCCCCTTCCCCTTCCCCTTCTCCTTCCTCTTCCCCAAACTTCCCTGAACTTGCTTTCCATTTTTCCAAAGGCCAATGGGACTGTGGTTTCAGCTTGGTGGGGGTTTGAATCTTTTGCTTTGAGGCAATTGGTGACTCAATTATTTCACTCTATGTTAATATGATGCCAGATTTATTGTTTATTTTCTATGCTCCAGTTAATTTTCAGGAATAAATTTCTTTTCATTTTGATCCTATGAGATATCCATATGCACTGTTAATTTTATGTAATTTAATTTATCTAGGTTATATTTTAAACTCTTCTAGAGTCAATGTATTTGCCAGGTGGTTACACTATTATGATTGAATAACCTCCCTGGCTTTACCTCCAGTTTATTTCTTTCCTCACCTCTCTTTAAAATATTATTTTAAAGCTCTATTTCCTGAGGCTTCTTCTCCTTGACTCAGCCTCTGCTGTCTATGTGCTCTGCTTTTTGGACACGGGATTATCAGGAATATGGTTGGAAATTTGTCTGCTTCTCCTTTGAATCTAGTAATTAGATCCATAATTAAATAAACAAACTTTGCCTTATGATAAATGAATACCTCATGTAGATGTCAATGTACATTTTTATTGCTGTGCACAGAATTCTTTACCAGAGCTAAGTCCATGTTTTGTTTCAGCACTTGCAAACTTTGTAAACAAAGAGAAAACTGGAGGAGTTGTCAAGGCCATTGCTGGAAAACAGGCTGAGTTTGTGTCTGAGACCTCTGAGGCCAACATCATGGTGAAGTGGTACAAAGAAGGCAAGGAAATCACAGCCAGCAAGAAATTCACCATGGAAGACAAAGGAAAACTGCACAAGCTTGTGGCTTCAGCTGTGACGAAAGAAGATGAAGGAACTTACACCTGCAAAATCGGGGATGACACCCTTACTTTTGATTTAAAAGTCTCAGGTATGTTTGTACTACAAGTATGGGATCAGAGTCTGTGTGAGAAAGTCAGGATTTTGTTCTTTAGACTTGTCCTACCTCATAAATCGACAGATTTTTGGACCAAGGTTGCACAATGCTTTCAGAGATTCTGATCCTTGCTCTGAGATTCTGACCCTTGTTGTGATCTTGATGCAAACCCAGAGTATGGGCAAATAATATAAGGATGCTGTGATTTATTTGAGTCAGCAGAAGCTTTTTCTAGGGCTGGAGCACAAACACCATGCTGGCTGAACAGCTGGCAGCCACATCTGGCCTTTATTCTTTTAGCTCAGCGTGTGCATCATCTTAGGACCACCTCAGTCAGGGGTTCAAAGTCTTGCTGTGGAAGCCTCGTGCCCTCCTTAGACAAGTTTAATTCCTGATTTTGAGGGTTAAACACCTCCTGCTATTCCCAAAGGACACTGTGATCTCAGAGATCACTCCCTGTGGCACTGTAAGCGACTCCATCAGTCTGTGTCACGTGCCCATCACACAAAGCACGTGGTTGTCAGGTCAAGCTCAGAAGAGAAATGCTTGTCACCACTGCATTCCAGCCCAGGATGGAGCCAGAGTATAAAATGACACAAGAATTCATCTGTGAAATTCAATATCTGTGAAATTCAGCTGATTCCAGTTGCATGTTTGTGGGAACTTTTCTTCTAAATGGGGTTTTCTGGCTTGTGCCTGGTGCCTAACTTTTAACCTGGTCCTAAAATTAAGGTTGAAACTCGCCTGAAAGCTTCTCCTGAAAGCTTCTCCTGGCATGTCTGCAGTACAATGCAATTCAGAAGGAGTCACAACTGAGGGCTTGTGGCCTGTAACAGAATATCCAGGTTACTGTGGTGCTGTCCATGAGCTAACTAAAGACTCAGCAAAGCTGATTAATTTAGGACAGCACTTGTCTTGAGCGACTGCTGCAGGATTTAGTGAGCTGGAGGGAATGCTTCCAGCTTCCAGCTGGTGTTTGCTGAGGTATTCACTCTACATCTCACCTCCAGTTCTCTTCTGAGAATACAAGATTCTGCAATTTCTCTTGGAATATAATTCCCAATCCCTAACTTTACTCATTGAAAAACTGATCTGAAAGATCCAACCAGGCTCTGCCCAAATGGACCCCTCAAAACGCAATTTGTGCATAAATCTGATTTATACATTCTGATTAGAGCTGTCTACGATGGATTTTAGAAGTGTTCTGGTTGTGCCTTTGTCTGAACATCAGTACAGAGGATTGGGTGAGCTTGGTGTAAACTTTTTGCTGGCCATGGGCAGATTGGGTGTGTCTCACCTGTAACTCCTGACACAAAACATCACATGGTTCAAGAAAAGACAACTGGTATCTGTTAAATCATAGAAACACAGAAGGATTTGGGTTGGGAGATTAAAGCTCATCCAGTTCCACACCCTGACATGGGCAGGGACATCTTCCACTGTCCCAGGCTGCTCCAAGCCCTTTCCAGCCTGGCCTTGGACACTTCCAGGGATTCAGGGGCAGCCACAGCTTCTCTGGGCACCCTGTGCCAGGGCCTGCCCAACCTCACAGGGATGAATTTATTCTTAATATCCCATCCAACCCTGCCCTCTGGCCCTTTGAAGCCATTATTCTATGTTCTAGCCCCACAAACCTTTTGGTGAGCAAGGATTGAGTTACAACCTGTTAACAACACCTTAGCCAGGGCAGCTTCCTCCTTGTTTCAGGTGTCACCATAAAAATTTTGCAGAGTGCAGAGAAGCTGCAGTTCAGGCTCTGGGCTGGGAATCAATCTGTCCTGAGGGTAATGAGAAACCCCAAGAACCCTGAACAGCAGGATTCTGCAGGCACCATCCTCCTTTGGCCAGCTAATTGCTGAAGAATACCTCAGTCCTAATGAATGCAAATTTTAATTAAATACTTGCCTGACATGGCAATTATCCTTGGGGTACTCAGTGACTGAAAGCAACAGTTGCTGCTAAAAGAAATGCAATACTGAGCTGAGGCTGGCTCTAAGTGACAGCCCTCAGCCTGCTCTTCAGGCCAGGCCTGCCCTTGATGGCACAAAGGCTGTGAAATACCTGACATGCCCTTCAAATATTGCTCCTTAGCTTAGGGACAGGGTGTGTTGAGGAGGTTTGCTCGTGTTTTACACCAAGGTCTCTGTCTTCACTTGGTTGCATTCACTTTTACCTTTACAAACACAGTTGCAAAGAGTCTTAATTGACAATAATGTAGTATTGTTGCTGCCTTTGTGACAAATACCCTGTGTTTGCACAGCCCATATCTGTGCTGTCAGCAGGGTTTGAGCTGAGCTCTCCCTGCAGGAACCTCAACTGAGCTGTGTTAGCAGATCTGAGCTCTCTGCTGGGAACATCAGTTTCAGGCAAAAGATATGAGATTATTGACTCCTATGTCCGTAGAAATATGGAATGGCTTGGGTTGGAAAGGGCCTTAAAAAACATCTCCTTCCAACCCGCTGCCATGGGCAGGGCTGTCTTCCACTAGGCCAGGTTGCACAGAGCTTTTTCCTAACTTGAAGCTGGAGAATATTTTGTTAATGAGTTCCCATATGTGCCCTGGAGAAGAACTAGCCCAGTAGGACTGATACTATGAACAAGGAACTGCAGGAATGGGCTCAGAAACATTTTAAAAAGGTCCTCATCACTTCTAAGCAGATTTTCTGAGACTTATCAACACATATCCCCCAGAGCTTGCTTGACATTGAAATCAAGGAGTGGTAAATGAAGTGTGAGCAACTTGAGGGCAAATCGAGTGAGCTTGATTTGAAAGATCCAGGAGGATGTAGGGCAGATGAAGGGGATTTCACTATAATTGAGAGCAATTATCGGAAGATCAGAGGGGTTTGCACCATCTGTCACAGATGTATCAACTGTGTGTGATAATGGAACAACAGTCAATAATTACTGTATCCTAACTTTGTGCAGATAAACCCACACCGAGGCACAAACTGTTTTTTGTTTCCCGCTCCAGATGAAGCTGTTACTTTTGTCAACAAGCCGAAAACGACCCCAGAAGTATCAGTCAGTCCTTCTGAAAGCCTGGAGCTGGTGTGTGAGGTGTCAGCTGCGGGTGGGGCCGTGGTGTGGAGGAAGGATCAGACCGAGGTGAAGCAGGACCAGAGGACAACAATCATCTGCCAGGGGACACAGCGCAAGCTCATTGTCAAGAGGGTGACACAGCAAGACCAGGGCAGCTACACCTGTGAAACAAAGGATGACAGGACAACATTCCAAGTCAAAGTCAGAGGTGAGAAAATGCCAGGAATTCCAAAGGTAAAGGAGAATTCCATTTTAAGTGGTGTCTTGCATCTAACAATCTCCCCAGGGTGAAAGATCTCAGCTGTACTACTCGATTATTTTGGGCAACTTTCATAATAGTATTTTATGCACATGGTTCTGCGTCCATGACTGGTTGTAACCACAAAAAAAAGAAAAGTGACATGAAAGGATGAAAATTCCTTCTCCTCTCACAATTAGCTGGTGTGTCTGCAGAAAAAACTGCCATGGGCAAATAGTGTGAGGCCATAGCAGAGGCATAGATAAAGGGGAAGGTGTTTGAAGAGCTCTGATTAGATCTCATCCTTTAAACTTTGGATGGGGCTTGGAGCAATGTGGTCTAGTGGAAATTGTTCCTGCCCATGGCAGGCAGGTTGGAGTGTGATGATGAAATTTGAGTTGTCCCAAATAAGCAGAAAAAGAGCAATGGTTCCTGGACATGAGGATACAGGTGCTGTTCCCTTCTGATGTCACTGGAATCATGGAGAGACATAGGGAGAGAAAAAGAGAGAAGAGAGAGAAGGGTTGAAGCAATGCAAGTTGGTGCTCCAAGTCCTACATTTAGATCTGTCCTAAAACTGTGAGCTTTTAACATTACCCTAGAATTCCCATAAAATTCTCATTTCTATTCACCCCTTACTTAGCAAGACAGAGATGAAGGTGCTTTCCTGCACTAATGGACCAGCAGCATTACATTTCCTGTTGGGGCAAGTACAGTGAAATAGGAGGAATCTGATTAAACACCAGAGACAACGAGTGCAAAAAGCTGTGTGTGACTGTTGGGGTTTCCTTTCAGAGACAGAAGCTGTGTTTACAAACAAGGAGAAGGTGCAGAAAGAGGTGAAGGCTGCACTGTCAGAAAATGCCATGCTGAGCTGCGAGGTGGCCCAGGAGAAAACAGAGGTGAAGTGGTACAAGGATGGGAAACTGCTCACCTCCAGCAAGAAATTGAAGGTGGAGTCTGAGGGCAAATGTCGTCGCCTGGTGGTGGGTCAGGTGGAGAAGAAAGATGCAGGAGAGTACACCTGTGAGGCTGCTGGCCAAAAACTCACCTTCAGGATTGATGTCACAGGTGGGAAATTGTTCATTTTTGTCACAGAAAGGTCCCTTACTACTGAAAAATATACCCCACCTTGGGCTCCAGTGTCTGTGCAGCCTAAAACTTCTTTGAGTAATGATGGAGATCAACCACCCATCCACTGTCATATTGATGCTGACAGCTGGACATCTTCATCCATGGGATGAATCCCCCTCAGTGCCCCTTGGTGTTTTCTGATCTCCAAGTAATGGAAAGAGAGGCAAGTTTCCCTTCCAATTGTCATTTATAGGGATAAAGTTAAGGTTGTCTCCCAGATATGTAGGAAAAAATAAGTCCAGAAGAAGTAGGAGAATAGGTCTCTTAGAATGAGCAAGGCTTCCATATGGGTGCCAATGGCAAATGAGATTTGGCATTTATTTGGCCATTACATTATGGAATAGAACAATGGATTTCTTGTGGAGATGGGAAGAAACTGAAATCCTGAGGCACTGGATCATTTTTCTCAGAAATGGCTGATGTGTTGTCCTCAGGCCTGACAAAATCCCATGTCCTGTCTGAGCATTAAAAAATACCAGAGATGTGGAAGTTGTTGTGGTTTTAATCTGGGTTTGATCACTTTTGACAGCATCAATTTATGTGTGATTTTAAAATTACTTCTCCCGCTCCACAGAAGCAGAGGATGCATTTATCAACAAGGAGAAGGTGCAGAAAGAGGTGAAGGCTGCACTGTCAGAAAATGCCACGCTGAGCTGTGAGGTGGCCCAGGAGAAAACAGAGGTGAAGTGGTACAAGGATGGGAAACTGCTCACCTCCAGCAAGAAGTTCAAGTTGGAGTCTGAGGGCAAATGTCGTCGCCTGGTGGTGGGTCAGGTGGAGAAGAAAGATGCAGGGGAGTACACCTGTGAGGCTGCTGGCCAAAAACTCACCTTCAGGATTGATGTCACAGGTAGGAGAAGATTTTGGGTTGTATTTCATTAGCTTTTCTTTGTATCTGGGTGTTTTTCTCCATTTTCTCTGACACAGTATTAGTAAAGCTGTTAAAATGCTTTCTGATGCTGGTCTAAGCTGCTGTTTCAGTGAGGTTGTGTAGGACTGGGCAGATCTGTGGTTGACCTGTTTATATGCTGATGTCACATCCTCACCTCCCTGTATGTCTCCTTCAGCTGAGGAAGTGAACAAGACTTCTCAATAGCAGGCACTGTGTTAAAAAATCTCTTCTAGTTTGATCACCAGTTCTGGTATTCCTCCAGCTGTTACAGGTATTCTTCCATAAAATCACTGTTTTCCTTCCTCTTTTTTTTGCAAGTGATAGGACAAGAGTGAGTGGTCTCAAGTTCCACCAGATGTTTAATTTTAATATTAGAAAAAAAAAAAATTACCCCAAAAAGGCTGTCAGGCATTGGAACAGGCTGTCCAGGGAAGGGGTGGAGTCCCCATCCCTGGAAGGATTTAAAAGCTGTGTGGATGTGGCACCTGGAAGTTCTGGGGGAACAGTTGGACTCAATGATCTTCCAAGTCTTTTCCAGCCTAAATTATTCTGTGATTTCTTTGGTCTCAGTATACTTGACAAGACATCTGGTGAATTCTGTCTCAGGCTCCAGGTAGCCATGGACACCAGCTTCATTCTGAGTGGTCATTTCTGAATTGGATAGGTTTTGTTTGTTTTAATATTTATAGCAGTCCACTGACTTTACAGCCAAATTCCTCTTTTTTAATATTAAAATTCTTCTCATATGCAGAGATGATCAGAACAGGGAAGAAATTTTCAACTCTCTTTTCTTATAGCACCAAACAGGTTTGGTGTTTTATCAGCTGTGTAGAGGAACAACTGTATTGGAAATCTATTGATTCCACTCTGTGTGGGGCACCCAGGCTGTGAGCTGGGGCATTTTACCTATTTTTCATTCTTTGTGTAGCTCATTCTTTGGCTGAGGGAGGTGCCAGTTTCAGAGGAGGATGGGTCAGGAAGGATAAGTAAGTTAGATTTGAGAGGTGTCTTCCAGAGGAAATTCAACATAGATATTGCTAGACCATCATAAAAACACAGAGAAATTTGAGTTGGGAGGAACCTTAAAGATCACCTTGTTCCCCCCACCCTGCCATGGTCAGGGACACCTCCCACCATCCCAGGTTGCTCCAAGTCCCATCCAACCTGGCCTGGAACACTTCCAGGGATAGGGCAGCCACAGCTTCTCTGGGCAGAATTGTTGTAATCCAAATTCACTGTTCACTGCTGCTGCTGGTTCAAACATTACTGCAGAGTTGTAGTCAGAAAACAGAAATCCAGTGGTTTACACGTGAATCTCTCTCTCTCTGAGGGAGCTGTCTGCCTCAGAAAGCAAAGGTTTCCAGCTCTCTCTCCAGCGAGGTGACCTCCTGGTGGCACAGGGAAATGTGACCCCTCGCCCTGTGCCACCAGCCTGCCTTAGCTACCGTTGCTGTATTCCTCCTGGGAACAACTGTAACACGACGTGCAAGTCCAGCACTGGCTGGAAAATGATCCAGTGTGAAAGTCAGGAGGGATTATGCGTACTCGGAGTGGTTGGCTCCTCTGCAGCAGAAATCCTTCTCTTACTAGTTTACCCCAAAGTGCAGCAGATTTCTGGCTCTTAATTTATCCTGGTGCCATTGCACTTGGGAAGATTTTCAGGGTTCCTGTACTCCAGGGCTCCACTGGAAGCACAAAACCTTCCCTGTTTAAGGACAGGTTGAAGGTTAGATGCTCAGTGTTGGGTTTTGGGATGTCACTGAAGTTTTTGTCTTAATATTAAAAAAAAAAAAAAATCAGCTGCTGCACACCTTGGGGACTGAGTTGGACACATAGAAAAAGAGCTGATTCTGAAATCTCAGTGTTTCAGGATTCAGAGTATGCAGTGAAATCCATATTTTAAATTAGTGAAAGCTTTGTGTCCTGAAAATATTTTTCCTCATTTCCACTGAAACTTCACTAACCAGTTTCATTTAAGTTTGTAAGTGTCATTTTCACTGCATAGTTGTCTAAATTTAAAATAAGTTTCTAAAAGAAATTACCAGCTGGCATAAATCACTTTGGAAGCTGATTAAAAGTTTAATAACACCTCCTATCAATATAAAAATGGTTTTATATGAAAGGTCAAGAATGGAAAGGACAAGTGAGATGAGTCTGGAATATTTCTGCTCTGCTCACCTGACATTTTAAATACAGCCCTCATTGGCACAGACTTGTTTTATAATCTATTGAATACACTCTTTGTAATCACACTCAAAGTTGTAGATGGGAGTTTAAATACTAATATTTTTGCAATCAGTTTCAAATGCAAATCTTGGTGTGTGCTCAAGCCCTTTCAGATGTCAAAATGCTGCTGACATGTCCCTTTGAGGAGCTTTGCATCACCCAGCATAGACTGTGTGCCTCCTAAATGACAATGGCATCTCCTCACACCCCTTCTGCAGCCAATATAAACAGAGGAGCTCAAATAAAGAGCCCCATAGCTGGATTCCTGCTCCATGTTGCTCCCTGCAGGACACCTCTCTTTCCATGGACTGCAATATTCCTAGCAAGGCTGTGATGTGGCCCAGGACATGTGTGGTGCCACTGTCAGCAGAGGAGGGACTCTGACCTGAGCTTACCCCTTCTGCTCACCCTTCCAGGCAGCTGCTGCCACTCAGGGCACAGACGTGATGGAGACAGGAGAAAGTCATCCAGCAGGAGTCAAGGATGGCCCCAGGAGGCTGCAGGGAGTGACTGGGGAGAGGAAGGCAGCACAGGGGATGGAAAGAGCTCAGCATCACAGCCAGGGAGAGCCAAGACTCTCCCAGGTCACAGAATCCCTGAGGCTGGCAAAGCTCTCCCAGACCATCGAGGCCAAGCTGTGCCCACCTCATCAGCAGCCCAGAGCACTGAGTGCCCTGTCCAGTTATCACCTCCAGGGATGGGGACACCAAACCTCCCTGGGCAGCCCCTTCCAGTGCATGGCCACCCTTTCCATGAAGAAATTCCTCCTGATATTCAGCCTGTGCCTCCCCTGGCACAGCTTGAGGCTGTTTCCTCTCCTCCTGTCTCTTGTTCTCTGGGAGCAGAGCCCGACCCCCACCAGTTGCCCCCTGTCAGGAAGACAGTTTTCTGGAAAATCACTGATTTTGTAGGAAATAAAAATACACTTAAAATCTTATATGCTAGTTTTATGTTCATCAAATACTTTCCCATATTGAGAGCTGTGTCTTTGTCCTATCTTTGGGGTTGGGTTGCAAGATGTTTTCTGAGTAACACCCAAATTTGATCTAAAACACCTGGGAAAATCCTCTAAATAATGTGACAGTGGAGGTGGGAACTCACCATTGTGCTGTGTTTGGCTCATTCCAAATGTGGGGAATAGAAATAGCATAAAGACATAAAGATCATAAAGAGAGAATTTCATCCTTATATTCGTTGTAAGAAATTAGCAAATGAGGTGGTTGAGCTGTTCATGAGGACGAGCCAGAGAGGGATGATAATTACATGGACTATATTTTGAGGGTAGATTGCTTTATTTATGTGATAAATAGAACTGCTAAGCTGTGCTGCTTACAAGAGTTTAACATTGAATTATTTATGTTGGAAAAGACCTTCAAGATCATCATGTCCAGTGGTGAAATCAGCACACTGCCAAGTCCAGGATCCTTCATGTACACCCCATAAAAGTAAGAACTTCTTGACACAAGATATAAATATCTTATATATTTTCCCCTTTGTGTTTCCCTACTTCAGAGGCAGAAGATGCCTTTGTCCACAAGGAGAAGGTGCAGAAAGAGGTGAAGGCTGCACTGTCAGAAAATGCCACACTGAGCTGTGAGGTGGCCCAGGAGAAAACAGAGGTGAAGTGGTACAAGGATGGGAAACTGCTCACCTCCAGCAAGAAATTGAAGGTGGAGTCTGAGGGCAAATGTCGTCGCCTGGTGGTGGGTCAGGTGGAGAAGAAAGATGCAGGGGAGTACACCTGTGAGGCTGCTGGCCAAAAACTCACCTTCAGGATTGATGTCACAGGTAGGAGAGAATGTGCTGCATGCCTGTTTTATGTCCTGAGAAACTAAAATCCCTGTTTTTCATCCTGAAAAACTGAAGGAGGGGAAAGTTATGTGGCTTGTCAAACTCCCATCTCAACAGGCAGTGAGTGAGCCAGCACTTGGTGTTGGTTTACTCATGAAATTGTGTTCATGCTGTTAGGTCTGTCTGTTTTGTAGAATCTGAGCATGCAGTGGATTTCTGTAGCCCAAACTCAGGTGAGGCTGAAGATCACTGGGGAATTTCCCTGGGGATCTTGGGAAGATGCACTGAGAGCAAACTGAGAATTCAGTAATTGCTGGGGAAATTAAAGGGTGCAGCAAATCTGAGCACAGGAATTCTCTTGTGAAAGATCCTTTCTGAAACAGACTTTATTATAGAGGAAATCTTTATATTGTGGACTCTGTCAGCTGGATGGAAATGCTAAATCTGTTCTTAGAAGCAGGAGATGAGGAAACCAGCTCTTTTTTTTCATCATGATATCAAGGGCAGGTTTCAACCTTAACATCCCTCAACCCTCAGTTGGATCTCAATGAATTTAAAGAAAATTAAAGAGTTCATACCTTAGTTGGGTTTTTTTGAGTTTTTTTTTTTTTTTTGGGTGGTGGTTTTTTGTTTTTTTGGTTTTTTTTGTTTTTTTGGGGTTTTTTTTTGGGGGGGGTTCTTTGATCTTTGCATGGTGCAAATACCATGGAAGCTGGCTAATTTTCATTCATTAGAAAAACATAGTTCTGGGATGACACACCTTGAGAACAGTTGGGAAATAAAGTTACAGACGCAGAACAGGCTCACAAAGTTCATTTAGCAACTGTCTTTGTTTTGTTGGCAAAATAAACTGCTACTCTTGGGACGGTTGAGCAATTTAATGCTTTGTCTTGCAGCAAACCTCATTCTGAGAGACCTCATTCACCTTAGTGCTGCTGGATTTTGGGATATGTTACTTTCTGCAGATATTGAAGAAAGGTAGTGATGGAAATGAAAGCAATTTTGGGGCTGTGTCTTGGACTAGCAGAGAATGAATCCTTCCTTGACACTTGATGTAATTCAAATGTTAAAAATTCAGTAGATGGTGATGACAGGGAATGTGACCAGGAAATTAATTCCAGCACCACAGTTGAAAAGGTGATACGTGCATTCGGAAAGGGATCTGTGAGTTTTCAAAATATCCCCATGTACTCTCAATTGCAGAGGCAGAAGATGCTTTCATCAAAAAGGAGAAGGTGCAGAAAGAGGTGAAGGCTGCACTGTCAGAAAATGCCATGCTGAGCTGTGAGGTGGCCCAGGAGAAAACAGCGGTGAAGTGGTACAAGGATGGGAAACTGCTCACCTCCAGCAAGAAATTCAAGTTGGAGTCTGAGGGCAAATGTCGTCGCCTGGTGGTGGGTCAGGTGGAGAAGAAAGATGCAGGAGAGTACACCTGTGAAGCTGCTGGCCAAAAACTCACCTTCAGGATCGATGTCACAGGTGGGAGAAAACTGTGTAGCCCAGCTTTCCTATTTCTAAAATATTTAGAAAGATTAGCATTATTCTGTATATTCTATGTAAAACATTAGAATATCTTTTAGACATGGAACTTAATCCTTGAAAACCTTTAGGAGCTGCTTGTCTGTGTAGGAACAGGGCCATAAAATGGAAAGTATTGATTGCACCTCTCCATCCCCACATGTTGATGAAATCAAAATAAGTCTGCAATGCAGCTGATTTTCAGTGAATTTCAAAGTAGGATCATTGTGGTAGAAAGGTAGATAAATTATAAAAGAAAGGCCTCATAAAATCAGGCCTTGCTCTGCTAAATTAATAGCTATCTTGTCACTTCTATGTGCAGCTAAAGTATTTTGCAAGTTCTCAGATGAAAACAGTCTTGGGAATGAGAGATGGTTAACACAACAAACTATTCCTGTGTGAAAAACAACTGCACTGCAATAAACCATAAATCTGTCTCATGGGAATCAGGGAACAAAATCTGTAAACTAAGCAAGAATAGAGAGATTTGATGGACAAGCAAAATTTGATGGACCTTTTACTGACCAATGAGTGAAGTGCAGGCCTTAGGTGAAAAGAATGGATAACAGGGAAAATGCAGTTGAAAGAAAAGCTTTTATTTGCCTTGAAGCTTTTGGTAGCTATTTTGTTATGACCACCCCTACAGTGACAAATTATGATGAAGAACTATAAGAAATTTGCCCAGTGTCTTCACTCACCAAAATAAAGCAGATAAAAACTCATCAAAAATCCAGTGCTACTAATATTCTGAATTTCTCTCTTTTTCCAGAGCCAGAAGTTGTGTTTTCAAACAAGGAGAAGGTGCAGAAAGAGGTGAAGGCTGCACTGTCAGAAAATGCCACGCTGAGCTGCGAGGTGGCCCAGGAGAAAACAGAGGTGAAGTGGTACAAGGATGGGAAACTGCTCACCTCCAGCAAGAAATTCAAGTTGGAGTCTGAGGGCAAATGTCGTCGCCTGGTGGTGGGTCAGGTGGAGAAGAAAGATGCAGGGGAGTACACCTGTGAAGCTGCTGGCCAAAAACTCACCTTCAGGATCGATGTCCCAGGTATGAGAAGATTCTTTGACCCATCAGTCTTATTTCTAGAATCTTTAGAAAAATTAACATTATTCTATAAATCATCTTCGTGTCACACTTTGGATTTTTGGAGTGCATGATTGGCATTGCCTAGGATGATACAAATACAAGACCAGTGTTCTTCATATATTATTTGTAAAACATTTAAAATCCTTAAAACAAGGAGCTGAATCATGGAAAATTCTGTAAGCTACACATCACTGGAGGGAAAGGGCTGTATAACAGAACATACTGATTGTGCATCTCCTTCCTTTTGTCTTGGTTACGAGAGCAAATCTGCACCACAGCTCATTCTCAGTGCAGGATCATGGTGAAGAGCCTGCTCAATGTCCCTGCTCCTTTTCTTTCTCTTGGAAGTGCTCATCTCAGCCTGAAGGGAATCATGGAAGTAGGGCTTGATATGTGTTAAGGTCTTTAAGGTGTCAAGAAAATGGCAAGTAAGGAAAGAAGTTGTCATGGAGACTCATTCCAGTTGTATTTCCCTACTGGGGCCATAGAGAGGTAAAATAGATTCAGCTTCCCAGCTCCCTCAGAGTTTCCCAGTTCAATTCCAAGTGGTGTGGCTAATGTGTCTTCTGGAGAACAAGGGGATTTCACTATTTGGATGTGAGATAAGCTGAGCTTTTTCCAAGGCTGCACTGAGAACAAGTAAAAGGGTCCTGAACATGTCCTTGCTGGTGTAACATATTTCTCACTCTCCAAAATGATCTAAGAAGAAGCAGAAGAAATTGATGAGAATCAAAGAAATCAATTTTATGGGACTATAACACAGCATGGAACAGCTCCTTCCTCTAAAAATTGGATAGCTTGAAATAACTTCAACCAAAACTTGTCCAGCCTTGACTGGCTCCTGCCAGACAATGTTCTTATGAACCATAAAGAGATTACTGCTGTCAAAAAACCCAATGTAGGCAGAAACCCACCACAAAGTCCTTTGGATGTTCTTATGGTAGACCTAGATGTGGACTGTCATCTCAGAGGGTTTTTTTCCAGTGTTATCTGTAAGCCATGATAAGGGGACTGAGCAACATCGTATTTTGGAAAAAAAATCTGGATTTCTCTCTCTTTCCAGAGCCAGAAGTTGTGTTTACAAATAAGGAGAAGGTGCAGAAAGAGGTGAAGGCTGCACTGTCAGAAAATGCCACGCTGAGCTGCGAGGTGGCTCAGGAGAAAACAGAGGTGAAGTGGTACAAGGATGGGAAACTGCTCACCTCCAGCAAGAAATTGAAGGTGGAGTCTGAGGGCAAATGTCGTCGCCTGGTGGTGGGTCAGGTGGAGAAGAAAGATGCAGGGGAGTACACCTGTGAAGCTGCTGGCCAAAAACTCACCTTCAGGATTGATGTCACAGGTAGGAGACAGATTCTTTGTCGGAATTCAGTAGAGGCCAATAAAGGAATAATTGAAATAACTGTTCCACCATGACTCAGTTGCAATAGTCTGGGTTTTGGTGCAGCCTGCAGGGTTCATCTGATTTTCTGTACTTGGTTGCCTGGGTTTGTAGAAATGGGAATATTTGGCTTTAGCGTGGTTCAAGTTCTGTCTCATTCTTAGCTGCAGTTATAAATATAATAGAAATAATTAATGTTCGGATCCCTTCCATTCCTGGGATCCCAAAGGGTGATTCTTGTACATTGAACTTCTTGGAAGGAAAGAGCCATTACAGAATCCCTTCCTTGTTAGTCTTGCAATCCCATTTTGGAAGACTTAGAGGCTGGAATGTGTTGTGTCATTTGCAGTATCAGCAGCAGCACATCTCAAGTTGTAAACAGCACTTTTTCTGAATTTGGGATGTTGTGTGATTGAGAGCTCAGTCTTTCAAGATGTCTTACTACTCCTGCCAGGTGCTAAATGCCCCTTTGCTGTGAAATATTCCAAGAAATTGCTTTATTGTGTCTGAGGTATTAAGTAAAAGGAATTTGGGAGCTTATAGTGATACACAGGACTGATGTTCTTTGGGAAAGTTTGAATGAAATATATTTTTACCTGGTGACTTGCAACTGTAGGTTTGATTTCAAGGCTCCTCTTCGTCCTTTCCATTCCTAGGCTCTTAGTTCCCAGTTTTCCAAGACAACCCTATCCCACAGAAGGCACTGCTCAGTGATGGCAACTGAGTTTGTCAAGTGACAACCTAAATATTCTCCAAAGCTCTCCACAGAAATCAGTAAGATTAATCTCATTTTAATCTCTCAACAATTATTTTCTTCTTTTTCTGTGCTCAGAGCCCAAACCTGCATTTATAAACCAGGAAAAGCTGCAGAAGGAGGTGAAGGCTGTCCTGACAGAAAGTGCCACCCTCGTGTGTGAGGTGGCACAGGAAGCAACCGAAGTGAAGTGGTACAAGGATGGAAAACTGCTCGTTTCCTCTCGGAAATTCAGAATAGAGACCGTGGGCAAATCCCGGCGCCTGGTGGTGGAGCAGCTGGAGAGGAAGGATGCTGGGGAATACGTCTGTGAGGCTGCAGGCCAGAAGCTGACCTTCAAACTGGAACCAACTGGTGAGTGCTCACTTTGTGGTGTGAAGAACCAGTCCCTGTGGCTTAGAGGAAAACTGAATATCCCTGACACAGCAGCCTTGGCACAGCCACTGTCTCTCCTGCCACAACACCACATGACACATTAATTCTTAATCTAAGCAGTGTGGAGGTGGGAAATTTGGATTTTTTTACATAGATTTTTTTCTTCTCTCTTTCACACACCATACCTCTCAACCTCTTTCAGTGGTGGGGAGCTGGAAGTAGAAGTGGAGAGTTTTGAAGAGTAGCAGTGGAGCTATAGGGAAAAGTGAATCAGAAAAGCTGCCCTGCTGCTTGTGTGTGTCCCCAAAATGCCTGATTTTGTGGCAAAGGGAGGTACAAGATAGAAAGGAGGCCAAGAAAAAGGGACTGGAATCACAAAATTGTTTGGGTTGGAAGGAACCTTAAAGGTTGAATTCTAGCCCTCCGGGAAGTGAAGTAAATAGAAAACAGGTCATTAATTCAGCCTATTAATGTATCTTCTAAATTTTATCTAAAATCCAAAAAATGGGAGGGGAAAGAAAATGACATATAGGTATTTTTACTTCTAAGAAACAGGCTTTTTATGGGTAGCAGATAAAATATAACTATTTGCATTTCCTTTCCTCTGCTTCCCTTCTAAGCAGGAGCTCTGGATTGCCTGAGACACTATTTTCTTTCTCCCCACTCAGGAAAAGATTATGCCAGCCACAAATATCCAGCCACATTCCCTGGATTATTGCAGGTTATAGATGAGCTGGTGGTGTGAGTCCGGAAGAGAGCAATACAAAACTGCCATGTGAAGGATTTGAGCATCAAGTTCTTCACTTTCCTGTTTTTATTGTCTTTTCTAGAACCAGAGGCTAAATTTGAAAATAAAGTTATCCAGAAAGAGCCTCTCATTGTTCAAGAGCACGAAAGCATCACACTGACAACCTCTGTCACACCTGAGACTGCTGCAGTGAGGTGGTTCAAGGATGGCACAGAAATCAAGGCAAGCAAGAAATGTGTGATCAGGAGTGAGGGGGCATCCAGGACGCTGACGGTGACAGCGGCCGAGAGCACAGACTCTGCCCTCTACACCTGCCAGACCAAGGATGACAAGCAGGAATTCAGAGTCCAGGTGAAAGGTGAGCAGTGCCCAGGTCATGGCCTAACCCAACCCAACATTTCCCTCGTGGTGGGATAGAGGTGAAATCCAAATTCCTCTGAAAACTGTTCCAACCTCAAGGTTGGTTGCATCTTCTCTGGATGCCCCATCATGGCCCAGGAAAGTTCTGCAGCTTCCACATCTACAGATTTTGTCTTTTGCTGGACTATTTGGAACATGGCAGCCTATGATGGGTCTTTATGGTGTTTGCTCCCCTCCTGTTTCTGTATCCTCCTATAGAATGGCAGGGATCTGAAAATACCATGTCTGAGGAACCTGCCTGAATTTTCTACATTTCTGCTTAGATTTTGTTTCTCCTGAGCCTCAAATATTTAATATAATTTTATCTCTCTCTCTCTATCTATCTCTCTTTCTCTCTCTCTTTATTTATTTACTTCCAAAGTTGGGCAGAAACAGTTTCTTATAACGGGTTTCTTCTCTTTTCCTCCCTCGCCATTTTCCCTTCTCCTGGATCTCAGAAATCCCGGTGAAGTTTGCCAAGAAGCTGGAGGCTGTGAAAGCTGAGATTGGTGGCAGTGTGTCCCTGAGCTGTGAGCTGAGCCATGCCAAAGGGAAGGTGACGTGGAGCAGGAATGGTGTGGAGATCAAGCCCAGCAAGCGTTTCCAGATCCGTGAGGAGGGGATCAAACGAACCCTGACCATAACGGGGATCCGGGCTGAGGACGAGGGAGAATATTCCTGCGAGTCCAGGGATGACAAGAGCAGCATCACCATTGTCCCCAAACGTACGTCTCAGATGGTGACAGTGTGCAGGAATCCCTGGTTTTTGTCCTCAGTTGTTACAAACCCGCAAAGCCAAGTTTGTTCATGTGTCTGGGTCAACTCCTGAGTTGAGAGGAAAATACAGAACTCCCCTCTCAGTGTCAGTGGAACCTCTGTTTGTGAAAAATATGGTTGTGAGACTTGTTTGGCTCAGGTCTCTTAACACTGACCTTCATATTGCATTTGAGGTTGGAATTCAGTTTCCAAAATATTGGATTGGTTTTTCTCCCCACTTTTTTTTCCTCACTTTATACACATGTTTTACTCAGACATGGGAAATGTGATGACTCAGTATTGTGATCTTTTACTGTAAGTAATCAAATTGCTGCTTCCAATAAGGTCATGGAAGCTTTTGGCTGTTCGAAGGTGTTCATGCCATGCCTCAAGGACATGCTCCTGAATGTTTTACTCTTCTCCATCAGCTCCCAGAGTGGTGAAATTCATCACAAGTCTCAACAGTGTGGTGTCTGAGGAAGGAAAAGAGGCTGTGTTCAAGTGCACCATCTCCCCCAGTGATGCTGTGGTCACCTGGCTCAGGAATGGTGCCAAGATTGAAGCCAGCAAGAAATACGTGATCTCTCAGAAGGACACCAACCACAGCCTCACCATCACTGACCTGACACTGGAAGATGCAGCTGAAATCACTGCCAATGCTGAAGGTGTGGAAAGCACAGCCAACCTCAGAGTCCGAGGTAAGAGGTGGCAGGGCCCCTTTGACAAGCTGGAAATGGCACTCTGCCCACAGCAGGGGCTTGGAATTAGATTAAGGTCCTTTCCCAAGCCCAAGCCATTCTGTGATGATGATTCTATGGTGTTTTTTTATGTGGCTTTCCCTCTAATTAATTAGGTTAGCAGCAGACAAACTCTGCTTTTGCATCTTTAAATAGGGGTGCCCAGAACACTTGAGGTTGGGAGACACACAAGCTACTGGTTTAATTTTCTTTCAAAGCCCTGTTCTCTGGATCTTCTACATTCCTACTAATATTTCCTCTCTTGCAGAGGCCTCAATCTCCTTCAAGAAGAAGCTGGAGCCTAAAACAGTTGAAGAGAGGGAGACAGTGACCTTGGAGGTAGAGCTGACCAAGTCTGCAGAGGTGAAGTGGATGAGGAACAGCATTGTGCTGAAGCCCAGTGACAAAATAGAGATCAAAGCTGAGGGAACAAAGCACACCTTGGTGGTCAAGGACATCTCCTTTGCAGACCGGGGCTTCTACTGCTGTGAGAGTCCCGATGACAAGACCCAAGCCAAGATCAATGTGGAAAGTGAGTTCAGTGATCCTCAGTTCTGTAAATACCCCAGGCAGGGTTTGGAGGGGGATTCTGGTCCCTGAATTATCATGGGGACACGGGGACAAAACCGTGGGCTTGGCTACCAGTCAAATGACAGAGAGGAGGTGAAAGCTAAGCGGTGAACAGAGAATGTCTGATTTGTTCCTGTTGCCTCCATCTCATCCCACCAGCTTGGACCATTAAGCTTCTTGAAAGATTCTTCTCTTTCCCCTCTTTCTCACTCCCTGATATGCTCTGTGTTTTTCCTTGGTATGATTTTTTAGCAAAAAAAATCCCTCTTCAGCCATCCGTTGCCCTGATTTTTCTCTGTAAACCATCTCATTCAGAATGTCTCTTTATATTCAGTCAGGGTCTAAAAAACTACAAAAGCAAATCTTCTCCCTGAGGGTGTTTCCCTCTTGGGTAAACTAATGGTGCCTCATCCATGGCCCTGTACTTTTGTCCCTTTCCTACATCTTTTTGTTGTAATTGTCACAGGATAGTTGAAGACAGGATTTAAGCACTCAAGGACTGTCTAATTTTGTCCATGAAGACCTTGCCACCAACTGGTGCTGAAATGGTCCTAAATAATAGGTGATGAAGGACTTGAAAACAATCTTTTGGGTGTTTGATATCTTAAAAAGTGGAAGGGAACAATTTCCATGATGCCAGGAAAATAATGGACTTCAGGTGCAGTGAAAAAGATACAGGTTATATTCTAACAAAGCTTTTTAATGGTCAGATGGCTGAATAGGCTGTCTGGAGATGTCTTGGAGCATTCATCATGTTTTTGAGTTTTATTTAATTGGCAACTTCATAAATTTTAGTGGTGATACAAGTTTAAACACTAAATCCATTTTAGTGGATGATAGGGCATGGGTGTCCTACCACTGGAACAGGTAATATCTACCCAAACCATGGGTGCTTTGGCCACTAACCTGTGAGGTGTCAGCACTTTTTGCACCATGTCATGAATTTTCTTTTTCCTTTTACTATAGCTTTACCTTCCATCCTTGTTTTATCCTTACTGAAGAACTGCACAGTGTTACCACGGTCTTATTTGTCTTTCTTTTACTAAAAACTGATGGACCTTGGTAGTAAGTGGGGCCAGTGAGGTTTTCTGTGATATTTGGTTGACCTGTTTGTCTCATAAAAGCATTCATTTAAACAATAGCAGCTATGTTAGCAGTGTGGTCATGGATAGGTTTTATTTCCTGTAAAAGTGGTTGTTTAATGAGCAAATACCAACTAATTGGCAAGTACACGAGCAGTAGGGAAATAATCCAGTTTGGAAGCCCTCAGGCTATTTCCCAGCTGCTGGTGTGAGATCTCCAGCTTTTCCCATGTTGTTTTCCAGTGAGGCAGATCAAGTTGGTGAAAGGCCTTCAGCCCCTGGAGGTGGCCGAGAAAGGGACTGTCACCTTTGAGGTGGAGGTGTCCCACGAGGACGTGGAGGGGACCTGGCAGAAGGATGGTGTTCGTCTGAAACCTGCACCAAACATCAGCTTCGGTGTCCTGGGCAAGAAACACTCCCTGACTCTCTCCTCGGTGGCTCTGGAAGATGCAGGACTCATCTCCTTCAAGGCAGAAGGCATTAACTCCTCGGGGAGGCTCACTGTGACAGGTACACAGGCACAGAAGGCTCCAACCCAGCTTGGGGTGGGTGCAATTGTCTCCTCCTGATCTGCAGAGCAAACTTAAGAGGGCAACAAATCTTCCTTGTAACTGGGAGGGGTGTGAAGCACAGTGATGTTTCCTTCTAATGCCAGCAGGATCATCGTGGCATCACTGTCCACAGAACAATCATAAAGTGCTGCAACCATGCAAATTTTATTAATCATGACATCCAGGATCTGCCTACCCATCAGTGCTTGTGTGACCCCATTCCCCATTCACTGGATTTTCTCTTTCCTTCCCAGAATTGCCTGTGAGGATCAGCAAACCTTTGGCAGACGTCAGTGTAACTCAGAAGCTCAAGGCCACGTTCGAGTGTGAGCTGTCCAAGCCCAATGCCAATGTGAAGTGGTTCAAGGTACAGCTCTTAATGGATTGTGCTATTCTAATTTCTGACTCCTCTGGAAGGGAATGGGAGCCTTTAATTCTACTTCCAGGGAATATAAGCCTTTGCAGTAAAGCTCTTAGCATTGCTCTCTTGTCCTTATGTTCGTTTTCTATCCCTATTTATCACTCTCAGGTTTTCATGTATTGTATTTGTATATTGGATTGAAAGTTAAACTTTTCTATTCTTGCATGGAATTTTGACACTGCTGTTACAGTTTTCCAGTCATGTGCTTCACTCCACACGTGCAGTATTCACACAGGATTTACAGCCTTTTTGGGAAATGTGATATAAAGGGAAGCCTCAATTTCCTTTGTCAGTGAGAATCTTTGTCAGGGCTGGAAGGGTCATCTCATTTCAAACCTCCTGCCATGAGCAGGGATGTCTTCAACCATTTCAGGTTGCTCAGAGCCCTGTTCAACCTGCTCTTGAATGTTTCCAGGGATGGGGCATCCAACACCTCTCCATCCACACCTGTGCCAGTGTTTTGCCACCCTCATTGTGGGTACTTCCTTATTTCCTGTCTAAATTTGACCCTCTTTTAGTTTAGAACCATTTTTGTCTGAAGGGACTCACTGCCATCACTGCATGGTGTTTTAAGCCTTCAAAAAGCTGTCTGAGGTCATCCAAAATTTCTGTGTGTTCCTCAGCCATTCCAACCTCCTGAAATCTTTGCCCTGTGATGAATATCCAACACGTGTTCCTTTAAACAGTTTTCCATTCAGTCCAACGAGAAGGATGAAATAAGCACAGGTCTGAATGTCTGTTTTGCTTGCTGCAGCTGTACAGGAGTTGAGGGTGATCTGCTTTGACCTTTTCCCCTTCTAGGATGGGAAGGAGATCCGGCAAAGTAAAAACATTGGGATTATCTCCCAAGGAAATAAGAGAAGCCTTATTATTCACAAGTGTGAATATGAAGACCAGGGAACCTATACATGTCAAGCAGCTGAAGACAAGACATCAGCTACTCTAAAGGTTCATGGTATGTTTGGCTGAAGTATGAAAATACATTTACTGCAGCATTTTTGGCTACACAGCAAGAAATTCTTTGTGGAGTGTTTGTTTCTCACAATTGCTCGTTTTGGCTACGCTTCTTTTCCTGGTGAGAAAATGCTGGCAATGCTGTGCTTGCTTTATCCTTGCAGTATTGTTGGAAAAGGTCCTAACTCAGTTTTCCACTTCTCATAAGTGGTTTCTATTCTCTGGAATCTGAATGGTGTTTCTGGATTGGCACATCAGGAGATACTGGACAGCCTGGCCCTAAGCAGGGATTCAGTGGCTGGTGCTGATGTGATTTGGTGGCACTGTTGTCACAGGGGGACTTTCCCTGAATAGGGACTCGACAAGCCTTGGGTATGAGCTCAAGAAATGCCCTAATTTTTAGGTTGTAAATGCTGAGGAAAGGGTTATTATTTGTGCCTGCACCTCTCCTATATGCTTGAGGCAGTTTTTCTGAGTGTTGCACTGAGCAGCCGATGAAACACCAGCTGTGTTTTGTCACCAAGCTCTGAAGCACCTGAGATAAGCTCTGAGATACAGGCAAGTTACTCAACAGACAGCTCTGCTGAGCCCTGGCAGATGCTATTTTCTAAAGGGGCATCTGAAATACAGATCAGCTCTTTCTTAGTGAAAGACACAGCATCTTTCTCATTGCTTACTAGATGCTGTCCTCATGTGGCCGCCTGGGCTCAGCAGTATCTTCATGAACCTCTGTACCATTGCTCTGTTGAACTCCCCCTTTTCTCCCTGTTTTTTGGGATTGGGATGGGTTGCTGTTTGCATTTCAGTTCTGCTCCTGAGGCTGATCTAAGGTGTATCAAGGCCTTCTCTTTCAAAAAGAAAGGGCTGCAGTAGCATGGGTAAATAGATCAGTTCTGGCAAAAGGAGTGCCCAGGTGCAGAGTTAAAGGATTATACTAAGTTCAGAAGACTCTGAAAAAAAGATATCTCCTATGTAAAACAGAGGAGAGCATTCAGAGAAGCATGAATGAGGCAAATTTATAATGATCTGAGATTGTAGATGTGTGTTTAGTGGGGTTTTTTTTCATTAATATGTGTATTTCTTTCATTAATACCTGTAGGACATTCCAGTATTGGTAAAATCCTCTTGCAATAAGTTTCAACCATAAAAAATAGTCACTGTGTTGAAGAGAGAAACTACCCAGGAAGAAAGGCTGGTGTAGAATAAAACACAATCCCCATTTTTTCCCATGTAATTATGAAGAAAATAAACACACCATACTCACTTATGGAGAAACCCCCAAATAAATACTTGTCTCTATGGTTTCGCAGCCCGAGATGTCAAGATTGTAAAACCACTGGAAGACGTGGAAGTGAATGAATTTGAGAGTGCCTCTTTCACCTGTGAGATCTCACACGACGAGGTCGAAACCCAGTGGTACAAAAATGACAACAAGCTGAAGACTTCTGACAACATCAAAATGCGCCAGGATGGTAGGAGAGAAAAATGGGGATTTTTGTTCTGGAATGGGGGGTGGGAGGGAGGAGGGGCTGGAATGGGAGACTAGAAAATAGGGTTTTGCTTGGGATAGCTGAGCTGTGTCTGTTTCTGTGTCTGTCCCCAGGAAAGACCTATTCCCTGACTTACACACGTGTCCATGTCGAGGATGCGGCTGAGATCAAATTCGTAGCAGAAAAGGCAGAATCTCGTGCTCAGCTGACTGTAAAAGGTAATTCTGCTGTTTGTGCCAGCACTCTCTGCTCTCTCATGTTACAAACCAGTTCACTTCCCTCACTTTTGGACTTAAAAAAAGTCCTACAGTTTTCAGGGGAAGAAAAACTGCATATTTTACTGCCTGATAAATATCAGTGGTGAGTTTATTTTGGCTTAATTCCAGTTAAATTTCTTCAGGAGTTTGGATTAGCACCTTTAGACATTTAAAGTTGTGCGTGAAATTTTGAGGGACAAAAAGCTGTAGCTTGATTTTATCTTGCATTTTCACTTTCTGGTATACATTATAACAAAACCCAGCATTTTTGGGTGTTTTACTAAAACAAGGTGATAGAAGGAGAGAAAAGGAAGAAGTTTGAATTAACACAATGCTTAGGAGCTCAGGAAACTGGAGATCAGTCCCTGGTTTTGCCATGCTGTGAGGCTGTGAGGAAACCACCTGTTACTTCTGCAGTGGAGTCACTCTAGTGGTAAAATATGAAAGAAAAGTTTCCTTTCAATTAGCTCTTACTGATTAAACTTGTTAATTGAGTGCCCAGCATAGCGAGGATTCCCGTCACCATCCAAATTACTGAACATAACTACAGCTGATGAGTTTTAATGGTGACCGTGCTGATTGCTCCATTTTCTTTGCTCTCGTAGAGCTGCCCGTGAAAATCGTGAAGCCTTTGCGGGATAAGATCGCCCTGTGGAAGCACCGGGGGCTCCTGGAGTGCCAGGTGTCCCGAGCCAACGCCAAGGTCCGGTGGTTCAAAAAGGATGTGGAAATTCACCCCAGTGAGAAATACGAGATCGTGAGCGAGGGCGTCTATCGGAAACTCGTCATCAACGACGCCGACTACGGAGATGAGGACACGTACACGTGCGATGCCTTTGATGACAAAACCAGTGCTAATTTCTTCGTTGAAGGTAGGCGATGTCTTGCTTTTAACCTTTGTCCATGGAAAGGGCTTCCCAAGCTCTGGGATCAAACAGAACTTTCAAGAGTGTAAATTAGATAGTAGCATAATATGCAATTTATCATAGGGGGAGAAATTAAGATTTTTGGGTTTGTTAGCATGGTAGGTAGATGAAGGCAAGCTGGAGGATCCTTGTGGTTTTCAGGCTTCTTTCTCCTTCTTCATCTCCTCCATATTCTGCAGTGTTGGGGACACATGACCATTGGGAACAATTTGGCACAGCGTCATATGAATAGAGATTTAGTTAGTTATTGGTAGAAAAGTAGAAATAATGTCTGTTCTTGGTGCTAATTGAGTAAATTATTTTGAAGAGAACCTTGATTCTGTGTGTTGGAGGCTTTTTGGTATCTTTTCTCCCTCACACCAAGCTGGTGTAAATTTGTGGTGTGCAGAAATTGGTGATCAGAAAATAATAAACAACCTGGAGAGCGAGAACAACCAAGAGTCCAGTTTGCCTTTTTACTTAGCAAGGACTCATGAAAAGGCCTCCCCTGTCAGGGGAGAGAGACAGGTGGGAGTGGGAGAACTCCCACAGTGATGCCTCAAGCTTTAGTTTTCATGTTTTATGTACTCTGTGCTGCATTTGTATGTAACTCTGAACTTCATATGAAGCATTGGCAACTTCTCTTGCAGTTTAGTCAGACAAAACAATCCTTTTCCAGCCTGAGAACTGTTGCAGCTTTGCAGGAAGTAAGGAACTTCTGACACAGAACCCGTATGATTCCACAGAACCCATTTATTGTTTCCTTTACAACCCCAATTATACATTTCTAAGACTACTGTTTACACTTTCACACATTGCTTGATTTGTTGATCAGTCCCTTTCACTCAAGCCCCACGAGGGTCTCTGGAAAAGTGATTGGTCGAAGTCCAGGTGTTCCTTTATCTAGTGTTTGCATTCTTTTCAGGCAGTTTCTCAGCATCTCTGTTCTTGATTTAGTAAGATTGTTGTTTCAGCAACCTTGAAGAATTCCAGAGGCTCAGATAAACACACCTAGAGATGATTTGGCTGGGGCATCCCTGGGAACAAGTTACTCAGATTGCAACTGCAGGTTCAGGCTCAAAGAGTGTAAACAACAGCAAATTGAGGAGAGCAATCTGGGAGGATGGGACTTCATAGCCTGAGGCTGTAATTGGACAATGAATCCCAACATGTAAATGGACCAAAACTTTTAAAAGTGTGAAAACTCATGGTTCACCATCCATCTTGGGTGTAGTCTCAGCCATGCTCTTGTAGTGCCCAATTTCTATCCTTTAAAAGCCTTTTAAAATACATACCTACTTTATTCCTTTAACACTGTGTAGCCTCTGTTCCAGGTAACCTCTCAAGGCATCATAGAAAACCTTTTTTTCACCCCTAGAATGCATGGATGGGCTGATCCACTTGTTCTTTACTTTGGAAACACAATACTGCTTAAAAAGGATTTTTGTTTCATGTTATTTATTCTTAAGTCCACTGGGGTTGAATCATTTTACACACCAGAACATCCTGAAAAATGAATATATGGTATATTCTTCTAAGGAAAATGAAGAAATTCCCATAACAGAGACATTTATCAAATGTATTGGATAAAGTCTGTTTTCCAGATAAATTTTGCAGCTCCTTTTATCAATATCTGCATTCCAGCAAACTTTTTTTTTTTTTTTTTTTATTTTATAGCGCTACATGTTTGCTATCAGGGTAGGAAGGTAACTTTAGAGTTAGGGCTAGGAATCAAGAGATACAGATTCACTTTCTGGCCTGTTACCAGCAATATCTATTTGCTTTTAAACAGGAAAAATAAAATGTTTTAAGACCTTTTGAGTTCATAAGTGCAGAAAAGATGTTATGAGAATATGAGTATTCAGGCTGATCGTGGAAAGGCTTTCATGACTCCTAAATCCCTGCTCTCTTTTTCCATCCAGAGCAAGCCATTAATATTGTAAAAGAGTTGTGTGATGAGGACGTGACTGAGCCTGAAGAAGCCAATTTTGAATGTGAGACATCCATTCCATCTGTGAAACCTGCCAAGTGGTTCCTGAAGGGAGCAGCCTTGCAGGCTGGCAGAAACATCATCATGCAGCAGGAAGGCACCATCCACAGGCTGACAATAATAAAAACAAGTGTTGATATGACAGGCACCATCCAATTCTCCATTGGCAAATCCAAATCCACGGCAAACCTGCTCGTCAGAGGTAATGTGATTTTTAATGTATATCATTATCAGGACAGTGATCTTCCCTCTCACAGTACCTGGAAAGTAATTTGTCATTAATATTCTCCATTCTGGGCTGGGTTCTTGGAAATGTGTGTGTATCTGGAAGATCTGTTTAATTACCAGCTGCAAATTGTTGGGAGCAATGCTGGATGTACCCACTGAGCCAGAAACGTCTTAGGAAGGGATCTGATTAAATGACTTTGGTGTCCCTGGTATTCAAATCTATCAAGCTAAAACTGGTTTCTGGTTTATTTTTATTCTCTTGACTTTACCAAGGAAGACAAAACAGATGAAATTTGCCAGGAGAGTTTATTTTGTCCCATTTCTGAACTGACAATTTTGATAGCTCATTTACTTAATTCATTTTGTCGTTGACTTGATCTTGGACAAAGCCTCAAGGCTTTTTATCTTCTGCTGTCACCATGGTAAATCTCTCCAATCACATCCCAAAGTCCTTGTTTTGTCTTTCATTTGCTCTTACTTGAATGAAAACCTCAATTAGAGAGCAATTCAGCAAGCACTGAGCCAGAAGTGAACCATGAATTTGGTGGTTAATATAGAGTATTATCTTACAGAAATCAGCTTTCCTTGTAGATTATTGTGCTGTTGTAGCTTCAAAGCACAAGAGCTCTGTTAGACACCCTTGTAGCAGGATCTGAGCAGTTCACAAAACAGTTTTGAAAGCAATTTATGAAATTAGTAGGCATGAAATACAGATTAAAACCTTCCTCTTCTTTAGATTGATCCATTCTTCTTCCCCACCCCTGCTTTGTAGATTACCACATCCAGATCACCAGGAAGCTGGAGGACAAGACCGTCCTGGAGCGACACTCAGTCATCCTGTCCTGTGACTTCAGGCCTTCCCCAAAGCACGTGAAGTGGTTCAAGGGCCAAGTGCTCATTGAGCCCTCAGAAAAGTACAAAATCAAGCGGGATCAGTACTCAGCAGAGCTCAAGATCATGAAAGTAAAGCCTGAGGATGCTGGCGTGTACAAGTGCAGGGCTGGGATCGCTGAGACCGAAGCCACGCTGAGTGTTGAAGGTATGAGAGGTTTGCAGCAGCAGGGCTGACCTGCTGCTGCTCTTTATGGTTCTCTGTTTCACACAGGGTTCCTCCTCCTACCCTGAGGAGAGGTAGATTCCCAGAGTTATCTTCTAATTTTATATAAATGCAGTGTCACAAACAAAGTGCTGATTCCACAGTCCTGCAGTCCGTCTCTTGCTGTGAAGTTGGTAATGTGTGTGGGAGGGCACCAACTGGGTAAAGGTACAAATTAACATTTGTCAAGACACATTATTTCCCATTCCATATGAGGAATTAGACCTCTGGTGCTCTTAACTAAAAATATCTTTTATGTAAAACTGCTACAGGCCTCTGATTCTTGGCTGTGGTTTTCATTTCCTGACCTCTGTGTCAGCTTGTCTATCTGCTCTGCATTTGTCTACCTGCTATATATACATTTTATAGCTACTGTTATATATCTGAATACAATTTTTATTCATAGTGATGTTCTACCCCATTTGGGCATGGAATTGTTTTTAGCTAGTTCTTCCCCTCAGGTGACACTGCAAGAAAAGATGTTCACTGTGTCACTTCCAGCAAGACTTGGAGCTGAGCCACAGAATCATTTCCAAAAGTCCAGGGAGCAGCTCTTGGTAGCAGTTTGACTTTGCAGAGGTTCTTCATTGAATGTGTTGTCAAACACTGAAATGAGCTTCTCAGGGCAGTGGTGATGTCACCATCCCTGGAGGGATTGAAAAGTTTGGGGGATGTGGTTTTATGGTGACCTTGGCAGTGCTGGGGGAATGGTTGGACTCAGTCCTAGAGGCCTTTTCCAGCCTAAATGGAATATTCTAACCCAATATATTAAAAAAAAAAAAAAAAAAAATCAAATAATAGTCCCAGACCCTCTTCTGAGTTGTCGCATCCTTGAAAACAGCATTCCATGAGAGGAGAAGCTGCAAGGAGAAATCTCTGCCCAAGGACTGGAAATGAAAATTTTGCTTCCTAAACCTGAATGAAATCCTAAATGAAATTTTGCTTCCTAAACCTGAGCAAGTTGCTTAATCTCTTTGTACTTTGCCATTGTGGCCAAAATCATTGTCTTCCTCTCATCCTCTGAGTTACAGTTTCCCTGGAAATGAGGGTAAAAAGTGTTCATATGTGCAGTGAAAACACTCAGGGATTGGAGCTCTGTGGGATGCTATGGGTCACTGTAACATCATTTTAGAAAAAACATTGCTTATTTTTAAATGAAACACAAACAAACAAAACCTCTGAACTGAGTTATATGTAAAAAGAGAACTGAGGGTTCTAGACAATTTTAATTAGTCTTTTTAATAGCTTTTTTTTTTTTTTTTCCTCTGTGGGTGCAAACGTGGAACAAAGTAAGCGAAATGTAGTGACCAAAGGGGTGTGCAGGAGACCAGAACAAATCATCTAACAAACTCCATGAAACTGTTTGTGATAACAACTGATTTGTGATGATGGTGGTGGTGGTGACAGTGCCCCCTTGGTTTCCCTCAGCCCGCAATGTAGAGGTCCTCAAGCACCTGCAGGATGTGGAGGTGGAGGAAGAGAGTTCTGCTGTGTTCTCCTGTGAGCTGTCCCACGATGATGAGGATGTGGAGTGGTTCCTCAATGGCACCCTCCTCTACACCAACAACTTCAACGACATCAAGAACGTTGGCAAGTGCTACACACTGACCATGAAGCAGGTGAAGCCTGAGGATGCTGGCACAGTGACAATGAAGTCAGACAAGGTGTCGGAGACTGTGCAGCTGAAGGTGATAGGTGGGTCCAGACCACGCCCCTTAATGCAAATTAGAAATGCAGAAAAGCCGTTAGTTAGCAAATCCATGGGGCAATCCTCCTTAATAGATAAATGTCTTGGTTTGAACAACAGGTGTCTGCTAAGGAAGGCAGGAGCCTCCCTTGGAATGGAGAATGCAAACCCCCTCCCTCCCAATTATTAGAACTTTGAAATTCAGGGGCTCTCAGGCAAAGATATAGCAATAGGAATAACAGTTCTTTATTAGGAGAATTAAAATAAAAATATAGTAATATAAAACAACAAACCCACTGACAGAGTCAGAATCCAAGCTGCCTCCCTGTGTGTCAGGGGTTGGTGACAGTGCCATCCCATGGTGGCTGCAGCCCTCCTGCAGTGGCAGATGTGGCTCTGCTGGAGCAGGGATCCTGGAGAAAGGGGGAGGTTTCCTCTGAAGGTGCAGTGGGGAGAGCTGGGGCTGGTGTTCCTCTGGGAATGCAGTGGGAAAGGCTGTCCTGGTGTTCCAAAGCTCAGATTGGATCCAGGTAGGAATGTTTGGTGTTCCCAATCCCAGACTGGATCCAGGTAGGAATGTTTGGTGTTCCCAATTCCAGATTGGATCCAGGTAGGAATGTTTGGTGTTCCCAATCCCAGATTGGATCCAGGTAGGAATGTTTGGCTCCTGCCCTGGCTGCAGCATCTCCCAATGGCTGATGGAATTTTCTCAGTGACATTCCCTGGCCCATCAGCAGGAGATCTGTGTCTGGAGGGAGGCTGGGTCCTGGCAGAGATAAAACAAACTGCCCCAGCTGGTTTTGAACAGCTGGGCCATGGACAGAGGGTTACCCCACCCCACCCCAGTTCCAACAGCTGGTGACAGAACACACACTGCTGGTGACAGCCTGCACTGCAACATAAGACAATAAAAACCATTGAGCTGTTAAATATGGGCCATGAGGATGGTGAAGGGTCTGGAGGGGAAGGAAGCCTTGAGAGGAGCAGCTGAGGTTGCTTGGCTTGGTCAGCTGGAGAGAGAAGATTGAGGGGAGATTTTCTGTGGACTTCAACATCTTCGTGTGAGGGAAGTGGAAGGGCCAGTACTGATCCCTTCACTCTGGTGGCCAGTGACAGGACTAGAGGAAACAGCTGGGCCTGAGTCATGGGAGGTTTAGGCCCGTGGTATCAGGAAAAAAGGTTTTTGACCCAGAGTGTGCTGGGGCACTGACCAGGCTCCTCAGGGAATGATCATGGTCCCAAGGTTGCCAGAGTTCCAGGAGTGTTTGGACAATGCTCTCAGTGGGATAGTCGGGGTATCTGTGTAGGGACAGGTGTTGGTCTGGATGATCCTTGTGGTTCCCTTCCTACTGAAGATATTCTGTGTAATTCTGTGGTTTTCAATACATCGCTTCTGGAGCTGGTTTCAATCAATCATGAGAAGAGTTTCCTGCTATCCTTCATGCATCTTAAAGTTCTGTCTGAGTTTCTGTGGTTTAACATGTTCTTGGGCACCCTCAGCGAGTGTGTAGGTGACTACCAGCTGAGCGGGGCGTGTGACATGCCTGAGGGTTGAAGTGCCACCCAGAGGGACATGGACATGCTCAAGAAGTGAGACCATGTGAACCTCTTGAGGTTCAACAAGGCCAGTGTGAGGTGCACCTGGGTCAGGGCAGCTCCTTGTGTCAACACCGTCTTGGGATGAAGGGCTTTGGAGCAGGACTGTCAGAACCCTGTGCACAGAGGATTTCAGACTTTCTGTGCTGACAGGGACTGATCCTCAAAGGTACACTGCATTTGACCTGAGACCATGAAAAAGACTTCCAAAACTGAATGATTGCACTGAGATTGTGAGGCTGGAGTTGAATAGAAGTGTGTTATCTCACAGGGTGAGAGAATTGGAGTTTGGGGTTTTAGGATATAGTAATATATACGTAACAAATGGAGGGTTTAGGGCATAGTCTTCCTTCTTCCTTCTTCCTTCTTCCTTCTTCCTTCTTCCTTCTTCCTTCTCCCTTCTCCCTTCTCCCTTCTCCCTTCTCCCTTCTCCCTTC